>RQWE01000074.1:38821-81582 GCA_004028395.1 Leptographium galeiforme
AGGGGGGTGGCGGGTAAGAGGGCGTGTCTCGGATACGACTAGGACCCTAAATTGCTGCGTGTTGTGCCAAGTTTCAGCGACTGCCAGGCCCGACAAGGGATACTTTGGGGTACAAGCACTTTCCGCCCCACTTTTCTACACTGATCAACCGACTGCCCCTGTGCACTGTCAAGGCGTCGGTGTGAGGGCCGTGACTGGCCGTGGCATGCTGTCCACGGTGGTAGCCGGAATCCGGACCATACGAGTCCTGGCAGCTTGCAGTCGGTTCATTAATATGCCTCCACGTGTGCTCGCGCCAGACCACGTCTGTGAAGATGGGATGAAAAAAGAGCTCGCACTGTGCGCCGACCAGCATTGGGCAGTTGCTCGCGAATGTGGCGTCGACCTTTTGTACGAATTACTGTTGGGGGAGGGGGGCCTGGCCGCTAAGGAGTGCGGACTTGGAGCTGCCCTGTGAGATACTGTATCTCACGAGAAAGATACTGCGCAGCGGCACAAACGAGTCGCCCAGCCGACGCCACAAAGGCGAAACACAAACGCTGCGCCAATCACCGCGGGTCCCTCCTTGGGAGGGCCAGCGCACGGGCCACAGAACGGTCAACAGGGATGGCAGTTCGAGTTGTGACGGTTCTGGTTTGTCAGGTGCAGTGAGGTCTGTTCGGTCGGCTGCGCCGCCCCAGCCCGCACAGGCTGGGCCAGCAGAATTCGGTTAGCCATGTACTCGCAAGTAGACGCCGCAACCAGTGTGGTTCCCGCAACTCTGGAGCGACCGGGGCGGGGGGTAGCTGTCTTGGGACCCAAGGTTAGATCCACTCCACTCACACCATCCAGAAAAAATAAATCCCTGCAAAGCGTCAACGACGGGCCAGAAAATCGATAAATTAAAAGGGAGATAAATAAAAAAAAAGGCCTCGTGGGTTAGGTGAGTTGCGCACCGCAGCCAAAGCAACCCCAAAGCCCAGACAAGGAGGAGGGAACGAACCTTTCCTGCTTCTCCTCTTCTGCCCTTACCCGCCACTGGCTCTCTCTCAACATCCTACTCTCTCTCTCTCATAACCCTCTTCGCCCCATTCCCCCCCCCCCAACTTTCTCCTGTATCTCCCTTCTCTCCGCGTTCCCGCTCGCACTTGCCCGCCGCCCGCCAGGACCAAAAAAAAAGTAATTCCTGCGGGTTTCCCTTGTCCATTACACGTATGACATACTCGAACTAGCTGGGCTGTCCACCCGCGCTATCTTGCTCCCCCGTCAGCTTCCCGCGGGCTCGCTTTTTCTTCCCCTTTCCAACATTCTTCATTCAACACTCTGCCCTTATTTCTTCCGTCCTTCCCTCTTCTCGCCACATCTTTTCTGCCTGCATCTCGCTGTCGTCAGCTTTCCATCAGTCGAACGTCAGTTCGTCTCTTGGTGTCGCAGCTTCTTCTCCTTGTTTATTTTTTGTGCCTGGCGCTTCGTTTTTGCCCGCCATTCCACGCGCGCATTCGCCGGGTCGCCTCGCCACCCGCCTCGATTGGCTATTGTCGGGTTTGATTCGAGTCGTTCCGCGGCGCATCGCTTCCGTGTCTGAACAGGTTGGGCCAATATTCCCAGCGCTGCGCAGCTGAATTCGAGCCTTCCGGGCGACCATTCGCTCCGAGCTTTTTCGAGCTTTGCGTGCACCTTCCGGCTGGTCGCCGACAGACACCTACCGACGCTATGGCCCAGCACCACCCCTCGCCTACCATGCCGATGCACATGCATCACGGTCCTCCGGGACCTGCGCCACCGCCGCCGCCTCCGTCGAGCTATGCCAACGCGCCGTCACGTCAGATCACGGCCATGAACGAGGCTGTTTGGATGCAGATTGGTAGGTTTTTGTAGTCCAGGACTCGGGCGCGATTGGCCGCTGACTCTTTGCAAATAGGCAGCTTCGCCGAACTCCTGGGCAACCCCGAGGAGGCCATGGGCGCGTACGAGTATGCCCTGCGTGCCAACCAGCAGTCTATCCCGGCGATGAATGCCATCAGCCTCATTCTCCGCACGCGCGAGGACTTTCCCAAGGCCATCGAATACCTGCAGGCCATCTTGAAGCTCGACCAGAACAACGGCGAGGTTTGGGGAAGCCTCGGCCACTGCTACCTGATGATGGACGACCTGCAACAGGCCTATGCCGCGTACCAGTCGGCGCTGGTGAACCTGAGAAACCCCAAGGTGAGCGCTTGTTCTGTTGTGCTTTTCGCGATGGCAAATCGCAAATCGCAAACCGCAAATCGCAAACCGGAAGTCTAACCATATCGCTTTAGGAGCCCAAGCTCTGGTATGGCATTGGCATTCTGTACGATCGGTACGGCTCGCTCGACCACGCCGAGGAGGCCTTTTCTCAAGTCATGTCGATGCAGCCGGACTTTGAGAAGGCCAATGAAATATACTTCCGCCTGGGTATAATTTACAAGCAGCAGCAGAAGTACAACCAGAGCCTGGAGGTAAGCATGGCCCGCATCCGGTTGGCACGGCCCTGTCTAACAGCCCCTGCAGTGCTTCAAGTACATTGTCCACTCGCCGCCGCCTCCCTTGACCGAGGAAGACATCTGGTTCCAGATTGGTCACGTGTACGAGCAGCAGAAGGACGTACGTATTTGCGGCCAATGCAAAGGAGAGAAACACTGGGCTAACAGTCTAGCAGTTTGACAACGCCAAGTCGGCGTACCAGCGCGTCCTTGAGCGGGATCCCAACCATGCAAAGGTGCTCCAGCAGCTGGGCTGGCTGTATCACAACCAGAGCAGCAGCTTCTCCAGCCAGGACCGCGCCATCGAGTACCTCGAGAAGTCTGTTGCAGCTGGTACGTTGCGACGGTTACTTTGCCCTCCGCGGCCATGGCTAACAGCGGTTCCGTGCAGATAACAACGATGCGCAGAGCTGGTACCTCCTCGGGCGGTGCTACATGTCGCAACAAAAGTACCCCAAGGCCTACGAAGCGTACCAGCAGGCTGTCTACCGCGAGGGCCGCAACCCGACGTTCTGGTGCTCGATTGGTGTGCTCTACTACCAGATCAACCAGTACCGCGATGCGCTGGACGCGTACTCTCGGGCCATCCGCCTGAACCCGTTCATCTCGGAGGTCTGGTACGACCTCGGTACTCTGGTAAGAGCGTCGCCCGTGCGTGTTGAAGTGAAGCCCGCGCTGACATGGTGCGTAGTACGAATCGTGCAACAACCAAATCAGCGATGCGCTCGATGCCTACCAGAGAGCTGCGGAGCTTGACCCGAACAACCCGCACATCAAGGCCCGGCTGCAGCTGCTGCGCAATGGATCGAGCAGCGGCGTGGGGAGCGCCCCGATGCCGACGGATGTCCACCCGCAGGCCTACCAGACCAACCCGGTTGGGCCTCCGGGCCCTCAGTGGGCTGGGTCTGCGCCGCAGCAGTCGGCTCCCATGAACGGGCCTCCTCCGCCGCCAGGCCCGGGCGCTAATGGATGGGGCCGCCTGTCGGAGATCAACCCTCCCCCTCAGCCGCCCAATCCGTTTGACCAGCGTGAGCCGTACCGGGCCCCGGCGCCTTCGTCGGTGCGGCCTCCCAGCCCACGTTCGGACCCGCAGCTGCGGCCGTACCCGGAACAGGGACGTCCCGGTCCCAATGGGACCAGCGGCCCTGGTCCTCTGGGCGCGTCGGGCCCCGGAGGTCCTCTGCGGCGCTCGCCGCCTCCGCCATCGCACTATGGACCGCCGCCTCAGCAGCAGCAGCAGCAGCAGCAGCAGCAGCAGCCACCGCAGCAGCAGCCGCAGCAGCCACAGCAACAACCGCCTCCTCCGCAAAGCCGCGTCCAGAACAACGGATACATTGGCGGAGCACCAACGCCGATTCCGCCCAGCAACGGGGTCAGTGGACCGCCACCACCGCCGGCCGTTGTGAGCCCGATGATGTACCGTGCGTCCAGTCCGCGCAGCGAGCCTCGGCCGGTGCACGACACGCGCATGCCGTCGCCCAAGTCGGCGTACCCGCAGCACCAGGCGCCGTACGCGCACCCGGAGCCCAACATGGCGGGTCCGATGGAGAGCGGCCCGCCGCCGCCGCCGCAGTCGTCGATGCCACCCGAGTCTGGGCTGCACCGTGACGACCGGCCGCCGTCGATTGGGCCGAAGAGGATGCGTGAGTGGGAGGACGACACGTCGGCCAAGAAGCCGGCGTCTGAGGAGGCGCGTGCGCGTCTTGACGACATTCACCACCGGCGGCCGTCGACGCCGCCGCACGAGCCGTACCGGCGGAACTCGTCCGAGGCTCGGCGGTCGGAAGACCAGCGGCGGGCGGAGGAGCAGCGGCGGCTGGATGAGATGCGGCGCACGGAGGAGCAGCAGCGACACAGCAACGACGGCTACCACCCGTCGGAGGCGGCCCACCACCAGCCTGCGCACTCGGTGGCCAGCCACCTGCCGCCGCTGCAGTCGGGCCCTTCGCACATGCACGACGGCCCCCTGTCGGGCCCGGACCCCAAGGACTACCCGCAGGAGGAGCGCAAGCGGCTGGAACACGCGCCGCCGCCGCCGCCCATCAGCGAGCCGGAGCGGGCTGCGCGCAAGGTGGACGTTGACGAAGACTATGACGACAGCGGCGAAGACGACAAGAAGGGCGGGGCGGCGACCTCGGCGACGGCGCCGGGCTCGGCTGGGCCGGCGTCTGTGTCGGGCGAGATCAAGACGACGACGCCGACCAGTGCCGGCATCAACGGCATAATCACCAAGCCCGAGACCGCATAGGTGGCGATTGCGTTGGCCGGATGATGTATTTTTGTCACGAATGTCAAAGGCAGGTTTTCCGCTCTATATCTACTGTATTTTTTTTTTCTTCTTCTCCGCGGTTGCTCCCTGGGCCTTGTCGTCGTCCGTCTTGCGACTCGGACAGACGCCGGATGGGTTGGGTTCGGGAAAGACATGTACATGGTCTTGTGCCTGCTCGCGCAGCCTTGCTTTCATTTCCCCATTTGTGGTGGCTCTTTTGCGCGCGGTTTTCCTACGACAAGTTTGGTTTTTTCCTTCTTTTTTTGCGGTATGCTTTTGTTCCGTATTGCTTCCTGGGACGGGTTCGGGAGTGTGGATGGATATCTGGTGTAGAAATGGGACGAAGCAAGGGCGGACGGACTGGAGGCCGTGCAGCTCTGTCTCTCCTTGACGCGGAGACAGAAGCAGTCACTCTTAAAAAGTAGCCTTGCCAGGCCAGGCGAGGAGGTAGTTATTTTATGCTATTGACCGATGCGAACTGAAATGGCGCGACTAGTGCAACACGTGCGTACAAGTTACATGGCAGCGTTTGCTGCGGTGGTCTGGAGTGTACAAGGCCGTCGACAGTCGACAGTCAACAGTCAACAGTCAACAGTCGACGAGTCCTCATGGTGCCGACGGCGTGTTTGCGGCCTCTGCGGCCTCTGCGGCCTTGGCCTGCAGGGCGGCGGGGGTCTCCCAGGGACGCTTGAGGTCGTCGAGGGTGAGGCCGTCCTCGAGCTTGGTGATGCCGACAATGGCCGGGTCGCCCTTGCGGACGAACTCGTACTGGCCGGGCATTTTGTTTCCGGCCAGCCGGAAGGCGTCGCGGGCGACCTGTTCGTGGATGGCGCCGCGGATCTCAAAGATGACGCGGTTGACGGCGACACGGGCGGCCCAGTGGTCGAAGGAGCCTTTGCCTTTGCCCATTCGGATCTGTGGGGGGGGGGGGGGGGGGGGGGGGGGGTCAGCGGGAAAAGAAAAGAAGAAGAGAAAGAAAGAAAGACGGAAAAAAGAAAGACGGAAAAAAGAAAACGACAGAAACGACAGTCCACGAAACACGACAAAGCACCCATCCCAACCCGTCCCAGAACCCACCTCGTTGCCGCTGATAAACACGCCAATGTTGCAGTTGACGCGCTTGTAGAGGCGGTACCGCTGGCCGCGCAGCCGCTGCTTGATCGTGTCCTCGGCCACCTTGAGCTGGGCGGCCGTGATGCGGCGGTGGTGGTCGCGCATGCGCAGGCCATAGTCGCCCCACACAATCGTCGTGCCCTTGGTCGACCCGCCCGTGGCCACGCGCGGCCGCCCCTTCATCTTGCGGAGCTTGCGGTTCAGCGCCGGCTCCAGCCACGTGCCGGCGGCCGCGGGCGTCGCCGAAAAGGGACGGCGGCCGAGGGCGGCCAGGACAGAGGACGTGGGAGACAGTGTCGGCGCCGCCGTGGGCCGCGCGCCCATCCAGCCCATGTGTGTCGTCGTCGTCGCCGGCCGGGCCACGGTCCCGGTCAGCCGCTGCCAGGCCCGGGCCAACAGCCCGGACGCGGCCGGGGCGTTAGGGGCCATTGTCTGTGGGGAAGGGAGGGGTCGGCGACAGGAACGTCACTCGGCGAGATCGGGGGGTGGTCGGAGGGGGGCCGCGTTGGGTGGAGAGGGGGGGGGACGTTCGATCGGTCGTCCTTTGGGGCCGTAAAAATGTGGTGATGCAGAGAAGGCGTGGACCCACTTCCATTGGTTCTTTAGCCCTGGATTCCAAGGCAGCAACGGCCAAGTGGGGCACCACAGAGAGCAAAGAAACAGAGAAACAGAGAAATCGATACGGAGAAAACAAGTTCTATTATTGACACGATACGCGGGCTATCTACTCGGCTGGAACGCCGGGATTCTAACGGATAATAGACATGAGCTTCTCGCCGACGGGTGGTGCACTCCTGTCTCCTACACATTGTACAGAACGTCCAGCAGCTTGGGGAAATTGGGCGAGCTATCTTTTTGTTAGCAGGGTCATTTTGCGCAGTGGAGTGGGGACTTTTGACGCACCCAAGACCAGTGACGGGGTCCCAACCGGGGGCGGCCGGAAAGCCAGTCGAGCGGCAGCCGGGGTTGCTGCCGACGGTAATGTCGGTAAAGGCCTCGGGGTGGGCATACTATCCAGTCAGCAGAGATTCTGTCGACAGAGGCACAAAACAACCCCAAGAATACGCACGAGAATGGGATGGATGAAGCCGAGCGTGGTCTTGCCGGCGGCGAGGCGCTCCTCGTTGACGAGCGTGAGGACGGCGCCAAAGACGGGCGACGACAGGCTGGTGCCGCCGACGAGCCACCAGGAGCCGTTGGAGTAGACGACCTGGCGGTCGCCGACGGCGGCGACGTCGGGATAGGCGCGGCCGCCGTGGTGGTAGAGGCCGCCGGTGACGGAGGAAAAGTTGCCGTTCTCGACGTAGTGGTGGTAGCCGGCAAAGGGCAGGCTGCTCTCGACCTGGTCAAAGTAGGCGGCCACGGCGGCGCGCTGGTAGCTGGCGACGCCAAAGACGTTGCTGAAGCCGCCGCCGCTAGGGAAGCGCTTCGTGGCCACCTCCTCGAGCGGCTCAAACGGCTGCTCCGGGCCGGTGGCGTCGGCGTAGCGATCCCACTCGGTGCTGCCGACGGCCAGCACGTACGGACACGACGCCGCAAAGCTGGGGTCAAAGATGGTGCCGGCGGCCCCGTTGCACGTCTTGCCGCCCACGCCGCTGTCGCCGCTCGACATGACGACCGTCGTGCCCTGCAGCCCCAGCTTCATCCACTCGTTGCACTGCCGCTTCAGATAAAAGTCCGGCAGCGCCGCCTCCGTGGCCCCGTAGCTGATGCTGATCACGTTGGTCGGCGCGTACACGCCGCACTGCAGCTGCCCCGTGTAGCCGCCCGGGTTCGGGTCCGGATACGACGGGTCCACGCACGCCTCCTCGGTGCAGTCGCCCGTCTCGCCGTACGCCGAGTACGTGCAGTAGCTGCCGTCGATGGCGTCCAGA
Organism: Leptographium galeiforme; assembly: GCA_004028395.1. Lineage (NCBI taxonomy): Eukaryota > Fungi > Ascomycota > Sordariomycetes > Ophiostomatales > Ophiostomataceae > Leptographium > Leptographium galeiforme. The sequence goes on from RQWE01000074.1 coordinate 46,561, forward strand.
AACGTGTTCCAGAAGCCGTTGTACTGGCCCGTCGACTCGTACCACTCGTCGTTGTCCTGGAACAGCACCGCCCCCTGCGGGTAGATCAGCGGCCACGCCGAGTCAAAGTCGAGCGGCGCCTCCAGGTCGATGGGCACGAACTCGGTCGTGTCCTCGATCGCCCCGATCGCCCCGTCAATCAGCCGCTCCTCCGGGTACGTGCCGTTGGGGATGTGCGGGTACAGCGTGCTAAAGTAAACGTCCAGGTCCGCCCGGCTGTAGTGCACGTCGAGGCTCTCGTAGATGCCGATCTGGTTGCCCTCCGCCGCCGTCGTCGCGTTCGGGAGGCTGTACTGGTCTGGTCCCGTCAGCGCGCTGTCCTGCTGGCCGCCGCCCGCGGCCCCCCCCCCCCATCGTGGCAGACTCACTCTGCGTGCACTCCGCCGTCACGTAGATCGAGCACGAGCTCGCGTTGGGGTGCGGGAAGCCCGACAGCTTCGTGATGAACGGCGTCGGCCGGTTCTCGATGGCGCTGCGCTTGTGCATCTCCTGCAGCCGGCCCTCGCGCTTCGTCCGCAGCCGCACGCCCGGCGTCACATAGTCCACGTGCTCCCGCACGTCCGCCGGGAGGTGGTACGCCTCCGTCGAGATGTCGTGGGCCCCCGTGCCGGTGTGCTCCCACATGAAGAACTCGGCAAACAGCAGGTCCTCGGCCTCCTCGACCGTCGCGTCAAACTGCAGCCACTGCTTGTTCGTCGACTGTCCGATGCGCTCGGCCGCGATGCCGTGGCTCGTCAGCCACGTCCGTACCGTGCCGACCGCAGACGGCGACGGCGCGAAAAAGTCCGCCACCTCCTCCGCCGTCATGTGCTTGCCGTAGTGGGCCGAGCCGGGCGTGGAGCTGTCCGAGTGAGCATGAGCTGCACACGCCGTCCGAAGAGGGCCACACTCACATGTCCATCAGCCGGTCGTGGCCCGCCTCGAGGTTGCTCTGCGTCAGCCCGATCCTCATGGGCAGCACCTTGTCGCCCGGCACCTTGGCCCGCTTGGTCCACGCTTCCGACCAGTGGTCTGCGTGCCGCTCGTGCAGCTCGTGCGTCGACGGCACCTGGCGTGGCCGCAGCGGGCTGGCCAGGCCGAGGCCGGCCGCCGCCACCAGCAGGAGGGTTTTGGTAAGCATCGTGGGAGCAGCTGGCTCAGGTGGTGCTGCTGCTGCTGCTGCTGCTGCTGCTGCTGCTTGCCGCCCACTTCTCGGGAGAGCCGGACAGCTGCGCATCATATACTCCGTCATGCCATCCCGCAATCGCTGCAGCTGGGTGGCACGCTGCCGACCCTGGCCGCCCCAATCCAACCGCCATGCCCAGTTGGGTAGGTTGCAAACGTACTGTACCTCTGCCAGCACTCGTACAGGATTCAGCAGGGATCGCCGTCTGCTGTTGGCTGGCCCGTCGCTGCGCCTCCCGAGCCTGCATGTCGTGGCCAGCTCCTGTGCTATCTCCGAGTCAGGGAGGTCGCAAACCGGCTCGTATTCGGAACGCTGTCTTGCTCGTACGCCGGCGCCAGCCTCGGCTCCCAATATTGCTGTCCTCCTTCAACAAGGGTCGGCCGTGTCGATTGCACGTCTGTGTCGCTGCAGCTTCACCCAAACACCTCCCGCTTCTGGGTTAGGCTCGTGGCCCACCCTGGTCGGGTCCACATATGGACCTCGTAAGATAACTCGCTTCAGAGATAAAAGGCTGTACATAGATCCTGGCAACGACACGGCCGTCTGTCGTACAAGTTGGTTGACAACACGTTTTAGCATTTAAGCTTGTGGAAGATTGATCATCCAACAGCCTAATTCGCACTCCCTCGTCTTGACTACTGCCCATCAGGCAAGAGCGAGCACCGTAGCCCTTACCCCTCTTGGGCAATCAGCTCTTCAAGTCCGGAGTCCTGCGAGCGAGGGATTTGGCGCCCCACATTTGGCACCACCAAGCATCTCCAAGTTTACAAGTACGACGTAGCTTCTCCGTTCTCTGCACTGGGGTAGAGGCCAAGCCGCACCCAGTTATTGTCATTGCGATCATTATGTATCCTCTACAGCGTAGTTCATTTGAGCATTTGGGGGATTGTCCATCTAGCAGGCTGATTTTCACTTGTTCGTATTGACTGCACCCCAGCAGGCAAGAGCGAGTACCGCAGTTCCTACCCCGCCCGTCCCACTCTCAGCCGCTGCGAAATCGTTGCGCAATCGACTGTCCGGCCCATTTGTCCTTAGGACGTCCAACTATGGCTGGGGCACTACAAGATATTCGGCTCTCGTCTAGTCGGATTCCGAATGCCCTCCAAAACCCATTGAATGGGCGTGACGAACGTCATTTCCGACAGCGAATCAACATATTTCAGCTGCGCATCGCCCCGACCAACTCCAACAAGCGGGGGATGCCCCTTCGTATGACGTACTGGATCGGCGACCATGACTCCCGCATCCAGAATACCGAGTATGCGGCCCGCCATGTCAAACACGCACGAGCCTGAATCGCCTGGTTGGCTAAAGCGACTTTGCTGAAAGTCCAGGACCAACCAGTGCAGCGAGATACACGGTTGGCCGTCTTCGGTATGCGGCCTGCACCGCACCGCCTCTATCTCGTTTGTGATGCCAAAAGAAAGGCCAGTTCGCTGTCCGCGCTTGGCCACGAGGCGGGAGATGCGGTCCTCCGTGTTGAAGCGTGGCTCTGGGGGCAGGTCGCGGCAGTGCAGGGGCAGAAAGCCGTCCTCGTCAAGGTTGTCACTGACGTCCACGTACTGGAGGTTTGCACTATGAAAACCCTCCCCTGTCTCATTAGCTGCATGCAGCATGGCCGCCTCCGTCATAGGCTCGGCCATGTAAGCTTTGTTTTCGCAGTGGTGTGGATCCGTCGCCATGTGCACGAGCGCCCAGTCGCGGAAGTTGTGATGCTTATCAAGCCCATAGCATGGCGAGTACGCGACAACTCCGATCATCCGTTGAGCGGTATCTGCTTCCTGCAGCTTGTCCAGTTGCCCCAGCAAGTCGTCAATGTAGCTGAGACAGCTGCGTTGCACGTTGTACTCCTCCTCTAAGAAGCTGACCTCTGGGTTGCGAAGGAAGAGCATCTGTGACTTCCGGAGCTTGACCTGAAATCCGCGCTTTGCTCTTTCCAGGTTCAACCGCACACCTTTGATGTGTTCGTGGTGAGCCGAAACGAGCTGCAGCCGTTGGTCCCGGGGCAGCGGTCGTATTTCCTGGTCATCGACGACACGCAGGCCGACAGCCACATGCCGGCTCGTAAGTCCGTACACGATGTCTGCATTGACCGTCTCCGTCTTTGATGCTGGCCCTGTCTCTGTGGATGTCTCGGGTCCGAGCGTTATGTACAGCCCGAGCGTGCCAGCCATGGCCTTCGGCTCTCCGGCCTGGGCTTCCACCTGTTCGATGCGGCACCCCGGAAACGGCAGCAGTGACATCACTTGGCAGTTTATTTTTGCCATGTCGAGGTCGCGTTCGACATGGTGCGGCGGTACGCGCGAGTAACTCCAGTTCACAGACAAACTCGGCGGGGACTCTTCCGGGGGCGCTGCCGAGGACGCTGCCGGTGATGCTGCCGGCGACGCTGCCGGAGACGCTGTTGGGGGTGCTGCTGGTGAAACCGGCGGCTCGATATTGCGTTCCATCACCTCTACATCGACATCCAGTACGTTGTGTTCGCGCAGCACGCCCCGGCAACGCAACGCCGCCTGCATTGCCGTCTCCCATGTGCATCGCACCTCCGGCCGCACACTAACCAAGAGCACCACCGGGTGGATCCGCCGGTCTCGATCGTCTTTGCTCCCGATGCGGATCGGGTAAATCGTGTCCCACGCAAATCCGCTGTCAGTCTCCAACGCCACCACGAGATCATTGCGCAGCGTTGCATTCCACTGGTGCACAATGGTGTGCCCGCTCACTGTCGAAAGCACCTTCACTGATCGGTGGTTTTCGTCAAATGGCTCAAACGGCACGGTTGATGTGCGTGCAACGAGACGAGGGCAACCGACCAGGCCGCGAAAATAATCTCGTGCCTCGTAAAACGACGGCTCCGAAAAGCCCTCTACAGCGCCGGCCGTTGTGTTTTCCCTTTCTAGGAGGAATTCACTTTGGACGCTCCGAAGACCTCAACGTTGCGGAGATATATGACTAGAGAGCGTGCCCTTGGGAGCAGCGTATGAAGTAATTTGAAGGTGATGATTTGGTGTAGTGGTGATGGCGTGAGCGACAAGATGAAACATCGAATCATGAATGTGGGATGAAAAAAGGGTATTGAAGGAGGAGATGGGATGGCATATGTCAGTTTGCTGACTATTACTTGGTGCGGAAGGCGCAATTTCCCAAAACGGCAGGAGTGATTATCCATTTGAACGAGAAGTAACGGTGGTTGATTAGTTGCCACGCAGTACAGAGTATATATGCAAGGATAAGCATACCTGAGGACTAATGACGGCATCTTCAATACCTCTACTCGCTGGGCCAAACATAAACTGTGTCTAAAATGGCGAAACCAAAAGCAGACAGAATGCCATTGTAATGTACATTTCACCTTAGCCAATTTTGTTGAAAAGGCTTAGATTCTCTCCAAAGCGGTAGCTCTGGAGGAAAAAGATAGCTATGTAGCCCCACCCTCGGGGAACGCACGTGACCCGACATTTTGAGCGTGCCCTTTGAAACGTCCATTCGAGAAATACCAGTCTGAGCACCCTGTCTGTGAAATGTAGATAGCTAGACAACGTCAACCTATGCAAACAATTAAAGCTTTTGAAACCTGATAACGATATGGAAAACTTGGTAAGGTAAAGCGTCCATTTCGGCCGTCGTCCCCCAGCATATACGCCCATGGTGGGCATCTATCACGTGGTCATCGTGAGGCAATTCGCCCAAGATTTAAAAACGCTGGAGAAGCAGTGAAGCATCGGCGTTCCAGATGGGTGTGCGTCTCCTAAATGTTCCCTTCGCACATTCAACGTGGCTAGAACCATCAACAAACCCAAATACCGTAGCAGCTTTAGCTGGTTCAGATCATTCCCTACGTCCTCTCTATGTTTATCTTAGCAAGTGGGTAAGATGAGAGAGAAGACCGTGTACGGAGTAAAGGCGCACCGTCTGATAATACTGTTGCCTTTGTTGTGCCGTATTAGTAGTACTATCATACTTTGAAAAGTTAACTGGAGATTGAAGAGACAACTATACATTAAAAAGTTAACTACAGATCAAATGGTTAACCATGGGCTACAGTGTCAACTAAAGATGAAAATATCACTTTGAATTCGACATGGACGTCCAGGCAGGAAACGTCCTTGATCGTCACCTGCTTGATGCAGGACTAAACTGGACGCGAGCCACGGATTTTGTATGGCTCCCGCCCCCGCCACACAAAATCTGCCGCTGGCGGATTCCCTCTTCCTCAATGGCCTTCTTTTCCGTATTTAGGACTCGGCCCAGCGATTCTAACCGGAACTTCATGTATCCCCGGCATACGTATCGGACGTCTGGGTGGTGCTCGTAGTTAGTAGATAGGATCTTTAGCATCAGAATCTCGTCGTGGGTGATACCGCCCCCGCCCCCTATTGCCTCTAGGGCCACATGTCTTCCATTCTCGCCGTCACGATCGCTTTGTTTGGCTTTAGTTTTCTTTTCTTCCCGGTCTTCGTGGTTCGTACTAGAGGGGGTTTCTCCCCCTTCCCAATTGTTGCCATGTTGTGTGTCGGTAAGGAGGGTATTGGGTGTGTTAGGTTTGTTGCATGTTAGGTTTTCGGCATTAGATGATATCAGCGCTTGAAAAAAAATCTGGAGGATAATGATACAGGTAGGGTGGCAGGGTAACCGAAGGCGCCTGCTTTTTATACCCAAAACAAGGGCGCTGTCTCGTGTGACAGTGCTGTTTGAAATTTAACTTCTATAATTTGTGCCATCCGACAAGTGACACAAGAACGAGTAAGGGCACACGGGAAAAACAAAGGATAAACAGAGAGCGGAAAGCGTAATGTTTGTATTCGCCTTCGATCCTAGACGCGCATTTGGATGGCAGGCAGGCCTTTCGATCCCAGACGAACCATTCGGTCCAAAACGATCCTATCGATTCCAGACGAGTCTTTCGATCGGGTCATATTATTGGGTAATGCGCGGTTTTGATTATTGGAGAAAGAATCAGCAAACGGGTCTGTACAAAAACCAAGATGCGGTTAGAAACTGTACTTTGCTGGGCTCCCCAACACCAACAGTTCAGAACACGACACTGACGGCTGGTTTGTGTCAGGTTTCTACTCGTTCATTTCACATCCACATCTCCTTGCAAACCCCCCCACCAGGCTTCCGTAGAGGGAGGAATACCTGACGGCTACTGAGGTTACGATCAGCTTCGACACATGGATCAGCGGCGAAGCCAGAACTCTGTTTACGACGTGTATGGACAGATCGCTAACGACGTACAGCTTCCAGAGCTACCACTTCACGCCGGAAACGCCCCGGAGAAATACCGGGAACCAAGGCCTATCATCCGTGAGGAAGAGCAAATGGGATACGATGACGGCGACAGGGCGTGCGCAGACGGAGCAGGACCGCGAAGAAGACAGGATCGCAGGTCTTGTACGCTCCAACCGTGAAAGCGCGCAGCGCACTCAGGGCGGGCTGCCCGGCTCTGCCAGGCACCCATCCTGGGCGCAAGCTCGACCAGGAGGGCCAGACGGGAGACAAGGGCTGCCGGGCTTGGGACAGGATCCACGAGAACATGGAACAGTCTGATGAGCAACGGGAGAGCGACGTCGCCATTCTCTAGGCATACGAGAAGGATGCTGTAGACAATACGTCGATGAAAATTCCTTCGAAGACCAGATAATCCAAGAGACATGGGCGGGTTACCACGAGGACCAGAAATGATAGCCATTGTCAACAGTAGTGTTCCTACTTTCGCAATCATGGCATCAGCCAAACACGCGTCTCCTTGGGCCCATAGCGATTCTTGCGTCGTGGCGTGACAAGGGTTTCCGTACTTTCCGAGAAGCTACGATACTCGTAGGCACATTTGAAATTGTTGCTTGCCAACTGGTGATAAAAGGGTCGTAAAAGGAGACAAGCATGCTAGCCGCCACATCTGTGAGACAACTCCGGAGCTGCGACGGGGAATTCCCGCAGCCAAATCAACTTTCACCGTAATTAAATTAAGTAGTAATAATATGCAGTATCTCTCTCCTTTTTTTTTTCAGTCGCTCGCTGGCATCCAAAGCCAAAACCAAATCCATGCCGAAAACCAAAACCAGCCCGATCCAAAATCCAGGACAGACGCAGAAAAGGCCCCGTTCCAATCTATATGCAAGAACCCGCCCAGTCGATGAATCCGACGCAGAATGCGCCGCCAATGTGGTATCAAAAGCGATCCTCTACTCCAACTTGGTCGTACGGCTCGAGCTGCCCGTCGCAGCTGCCGCCTCAATGTCGCCCGGCGCGACCGCGCGACCGCCGTCCGACGGCTCCGACTCCTTGTCCTTCTCCGCGGCACCTGCGGCCCGCGGCTGCGCCGTTGGTGCGTACGCGCTCATGCCCCGGATGCGCTCGCCATAGATGTAAAAGATGATCGGAATCGGCACCAGCGCCGCGCCCACACAGCCGAGCAGCGTGCTCGCCCACTGGATGCCCATGCCGTTGAACATGTAAGTGGCAAAGAGCGGGAAGCCGGCGCCGCACAGCGACCGCATCAGCGTGTTGCCGGCAATGGCCGACGCCGCAAACATCAGGTACGCATCCACCAGGTAGTTGAGCGACTGCAGGAAAATGGACATCAGACCGAAGCCCGTCAGGATGCCCGACGCCGTCGGCACGATCCAGTGGATGTCCTTCCGGTACCCGGACCAGCCAAACCAGAAGATGCCGGCGGTAAAGGACACGCCGCCCGCAATCACCGAAGGCAGACGCCACTCGGGCACGGGAACGTTGTTGTTGGCGGCCAGCTTGCGGTTGTACCACGGCTGCTGCAGCAGCACGCTGAGCCCAGACAGCAACTGGCCCAGGATCATGCCGAAGAACGGCAGTCCGCCCACGCCCCCATTCATGCCGTGCACCTTTTGGAACACAAAGGGGTACGCCGTCAAGAAGAGGTACAGAATGCCTAGACGGTCAGCGCGCGAAAACAGCAGTGGAGGGGCGAAACACGCAACACTCACCATACACAAACGCCATGTAGATCGACAGCGAGGTCACAATCGGCTCAAAGAACAGGAGCCGCAGGGGACGCGAAAAGTTCTTGCTGATGAGCTCCTTGAAGTCGACCTCGATCTCGTCCTGCCGAGCGTGGATGCCCCAGTTCAGCGTGGACCGGCGCAGATCCGTCGCCTTCTGCACCAGGATGGCCGGCGGGTACGTCTCGTCGAGGAAGAGCACGATCAGAATGAAGCACACAAAGCCCATGATGGCCGTGATGTACTGCGTCCAGCGCCAGCCCAGGTACGACATGGTGATGAAGCCGCCGATAAAGGGAGCCAGCAGCGGGCCCGAGAACACGGCCATGGAGAAGATGGTGATGGCAATACCACGGGTTCGGTTGTTGAACATGTCGGAAAACACGGCGGCCACGACGGCCAGCGGACAGGCGCCGAAGAAGCCGGCAAAGAACCGGCAGATCAGCACCGTCTGGAGGTCCTTGGCCGTGGCCACAGCGATACAAAAGATGGCGAAGCCAAACATGGAAATGGCGAGCGGCAGGCGACGGCCCTTGAGCTCGGACAGAGGCGCCCACAGGGTCGGCCCAAACGCAAAGCCCATGACATAAAAGGACACACCCAGCAGACCGACCTCAGAGGAGACGTGGAACTCCTTGGCCACGGCCGACGTTGCGGCCGAGAACACGCTCGACGTGAAGGCCGACGTCATGGTGGTGAAGCCGAGAATGGCGGCCGTGTAAAGCTTCTTCTTGGTCGGCCAGTTCTGCGCGTGCAGCGGGTCGTCCTCGCCGTCAAACTCGACCACGTACTTTTCCTGGTCCATTTGCGGCGGGTACGGCTTGCCGGCACCGAAAGCCGGCAGCGGCTTGTGCGAGTGGCGGCCGGTGGCGGAACGGCCGACGGTGCCGCTGTGCTGGCTCTTGGCCGTCTGGATACGCTCGAGGTTGACAATGGAGAGCGTGCGCGTCAGACCGCCGGGGCCCGGCTCGCCGGTCGTGTTCCGTTGCCGGGCATCAGAAGTGGAAGAGGAGGATGAGGAAGATGTGGATGAGGCGGTAGCCACGCGCGCGAGGGTCCCCTCGACGCTGTTGCGGTGCTCCATGTTGGACTGCGAGCGGCGGACAGGGAACATGCTCGGCGAGGCGTCCTCCTCGACCTCGATCATCTCGTCATCAACCCTGTCGACAACCATGTTGGCGATGTGGCTGGCGGGGAGAGATGATGCGCAGTGAGAGCGCGGAAATATCAGATCCGCAGAATGAGATCGTCAGGGGGGTTATTTGCCCAGATTCGCCAGATGTGGTCAGCTGGCCGTGTCGCCCAGGTAAGTTTTTTTTTTGTTTTGAAAACGGATGCTGGGTCTAGGGAATAAGAGGAGTGACAAAGACTTTGGCAACAATGGGTATTAGTACAACTAGGACTGGAAGCAATAACGCTTTTAGTCCGTCTAGTGGAGTCGAAGGAATCTAATTTGAAGAATGAAGAGGAAACACGATAATGCAGAATTGGGACAAAAGCAATGGTGATGGGAGGGAAGGGGAACGGTTATACGGAGTATAAAGTTGCCAATTACGTCAAGAGGGGTGGCAACAGGAAAAAAAAACTGCTTTGTCAAACCCGCTAAATCCGACATTTGCGCCCTTCCGTCCCTTTGGGGCCTCCTTTTTCCTGTGATCCTCCACTTGGCTACTGTACAGGGTCGCGTTTTCGCGTTTACGGGGCACCGGGGCCAACTACGAGTCACAAACTAATATACGTCAGCGACTGCGGACGCCGTGCCGCCTGCAGAAATCGACGTCTGGTGCAGGGCTCGGGTGGGTTGGCCGATTTTTTCACACAGATTTTTCTTCTCCAGCTTTGACATACACGGCCCTGCCCCACTCACACCAGCCCACGACGGAGGTAAGAGAGCCCCGTCGACCGATGACAAATGCTACTAGCGTCTCAATGGCAACGCCTGCCGTGGTTTCTAATTTCGTTCGGCCCAACAAAATTGCAAGGGTTACGTTTGGCGAAGAAAAAAAAAGGGATGCGCTCAAGCACGAGTCAAATTGGTAGGGATAGAGTAGCAGAAGGAGGGGCATGCTGGGATATTTTCTCTGCTCCTACGGAGTACGCTCAGCCTGCCGTGGCTCACCGTAACCTGCATGGCATGACGTGCCCCACCGAGATACTGTCGGCATTATGCATGCCTCACGCGGGGGATTGTGGCTTGAGTCAGCGCCATGCCGTCACCTGAGATAAGCAAAAAAAAAAACCACCAAAAAAAGGAAAAGTTAATCCGCAGCCGCGGCCACAGCCGCACTTTTGCAGAGCGGAACGGGCAGGGCGAAACATAGGCCGCTCCTTGCCGCTAAAAACCGGGACGCGTACTCCGTACGAGTATTTTCTAGAAGAAACCAGACTACTGAAAAAAAAAACTCCCTAATGTAGTAATCTCGTATTATTATTAATACCGGCACTCCTTACCCGTGCACCGGAATTACGGGGCATGTTCCTGGATTTACAGCTGTTTCCGAGCTAGGCAGGGGGATAAACGGGGACCGAGCCGGTCGCAAATGAGCCGATTCCAGCCAGTAAAATAGTTCAATACGTTCTCGTGCCTAACAATGTAAAAATGCGGATGCTGCCGATGATGCCCCGACCCGACTTTAAGGCCGGTCCCGACTATCTGCTCACGCCCCAGTCGTCCTCGTCCAACAGACCGGCCGCCTCCTCGAGGCTGAGGCCGCTGGTCTCGGGATAGTAGGCTCGAACCAAGAAGAAGCCGATGGCGCAGACGCCGGCATACAGCGCAAAAGTCCACGGGGGCGTGAGGGCGTCCATGCAGGGCAGAAAGGTGAGGCCGACGACGGAGTTGGCCAGCCAGTTGGTGGCGGTGGAGAGGCCGCTGCCGAGCGAGCGGACGTCGAGTGCGAAAAGCTCGCTCTGCATCCAGGGCACATTTCCGAGGCCGATAGCGTAGGCGGCGACGTAGAGCATGATGCTGACGAGCACGACGGAGGCGGCGCGGGAGCCGCCCGGGGCACGCGGCCCGACACCTGCGTCGATGCCGGGCGCGGTGGCGGAGAGGTCGAGGAAGGAGAAGCCGTAGGCGACCAGGAGCAGGCCGGCGATCATGACGGGGACGGACCAGAGCAGCACGCGACGGCGGCCGATGCGGTCGACGACGAGCAGGGCGATGACGGTGAAGACAAAGTTGGTGGCGGCCACGGTCAGGGCGGTGAGGGTGGGCTGGTCGAAGCCGACGAGGGCGAAGATGGTGGCGGAGAAGTACATGAGGGAGTTCTGGGGGGGGGGGGGGGGGAGGTGTTAGAGGAGAAGTAACAGAAAAGAGAAGCTTTCTTACAAAACCGCAGAGCTGCTGGAGGCCCTGCAGCAGACAGGCGATGGCGAGGGCGCGGCGGTTGCGGCGGACGGTAAAGAGGGCGGACCAGGCGTCGCCGTCGAGGCGGTCGAGCAGGCGGGCGAGGCGCGGGGCGGCGTCGGGCAGGGCGTGGGGGTCGCGCTGTCGTTGCTGGAGGCGCCGGTGGTGGCGGAGGCGCTGGGCGTCGTGTTCGAGGCGGACCTCGGCCTCGATGGCGCGGAGGGTGCGGGTGGTTTCGGTGTCGTCTGAGAGAGATTCCGGTTGGCCGATCACGCGCGCAATGACGGCGCGGGCCTCGGCGCGACGGCCGGCGCGCACGAGCCAGCGGGGCGACTCGGGCATGGCGGCGACCAAGAGGACGGCCTGCAGGAGGGCGGGGACGGCGCCGAGGCCGACCATGAGGCGCCAGGCGAGGCGCGGGTCGAGACGGGCGGCGAGCAGCCAGCCGAGCACGTAGGCGGCGACCTGGCCGAGCGTGATAAAGAGCACGTTGGTGGTGACGAGGCGGCCGCGGTGGGCGGCCGGGCTGACCTCGGCAATGTAGAGCGGCACGACAAAGCTGGCGGCGCCGACGGCGACGCCGACGGCCGAGCGGCCCAGCACCATGGTGCCGACCGAGTGGCTGGCGGCCTGGACGAGGGCGCCGGCGACAAAGAGGACGTCGGCGGCGAGGATGACGGCGCGGCGGCCGCGGGCGTCGGCCAGCATCGAGGCCGCCGGCGAGGCCGCCAGAGCGCACAAGGACGTGCACGACGTGATGACGGACTTGTCCAGCGACGTCAGCGGGCGGCCCGAGAGCGACGTGCCAATGGACACGAGCGTGGCCGAGATGACGCCGGTGTCGTCTGTTTGGTCAGCAGAGCCCAGGAAAACCTCTTTCTGCGCAGTCCTCACATCCAAACAACAGTCCGCTGATGCCGGCCGATGCCGTCAGCAGCCACACAAACACGCCCGGCGCGCCGTGTCCGTCCTTGCCGTCGGCCGCGTCCAGCGGCCGCTCGGCCTCTTCGCCCGGCAGAAGCGGCTCTTCGGCGTCGCGCGTGGCCATGCCGTCAAGAGGTGGCCGGAAAGAGGACAAAAAAGATGTCGATACGTCGTAATCGCAAATGCCGGCTCTGCTGCCCCAAAAGTGCAGTGTTGCTCCTTCCTCGTGGAATGTTGCGCCGTTCCACAGCCACGACGTGGGCGGCCTGACTAGCCACAGCCGGTATCGCCGCCAGGGGGCTTCTGAGGTAGCGCCACAGGCCGCTAAATGAGCTGGTCGGTGTACGACGTAGCTGTCCGTTTCAGCGAGTCCCGACGAGACAGGAGTCTATCGGCCAAGACATTGCTTGTCGTTACGCACTCCTACCACCACCGCACGAATTCGCCCCTGCTATTTCACCGCATCGGCTACAATGCTTGTATTATGTAAACGCATGCTCAACTGAATCATGTACATTTGCGTTACCAAAACGTGACAACCCAACAGTAACCCAAAACAAGTCCAAAACTAATAAAACATAAACCGGTCACAAGGGCCGTCCCATGTCTATTTCTCAAAAGACGTGGGCGCCCGGTGTTTCCAAGTGGACTGCTTACAGCCACAGCGCAAACAGGCCGACGGCGGCCAGAGCACCGCTCGTGTAGACGACGTCGCGGCTCAGCGTGTTCGCGTTGGAGGACGAGCTGGCCGAGGCCGCGCTGCCCGTGGCCGTGGAGGTGCCGCTCGCGGCCGCGGTCGTGCCCGTGGCCGTGGCTGAGGCTGCGGGTGCCGACTCGCCCGACGTGTGCACGGCAATGAAGTCGCCGACGGTGGGCAGCGCCACGTCGCCGTCCACCATCCAGCCGCTGGCGGTCGAGGCCGGGCACGACCGCGTCGACACGGACGAGGCGTCGTAGTCGGAGCTGGCCACGCCCGTCGGCGTCAGCGTCGCCCACTGCGACTGCAGGTTCGTAAAGTCGGGCTTGATGGCCGTCGGCGTGCCGCTGCGCACCACCGTGGCGCCGCTGGCCGTCACGTCGTTGGAGCTGTACTCGACCAGACCGTAGTTGTTGGCCTCCTGGATCCACTCGTAGATGATGGCGCCGCTCCAGTCGTTGACCATGTTGTCGCCAAAGATGGCCGCCTGGTCCTCAAACAGACGCGGGCCCGGCGTGTTGCAGCCCGTCTCGGAGAAGAAGATGGGGACGGGGAAGTCGACGGCCTGCGACTCGAGCGACGAGTAGCCCGAGCCGGTGTACGTCGACGGGTCGCACCACTCGTACGAGTTGAGCGCGTAAAAGTCGACAATGTTCGACTTGTTGCCGCCGCACGTGAGGTACTCCTGCAGCATAGGACGCAGCTCCGCGATGTCGGCCGCCGAGTAGCCGATGGGGATCTCGCGGTAGCCCTGCGCGTCGCGGTACGCCTTCATGTCGCGGACGGCCGCCTTGATGTACGGTGCCGCCAGGGACTCGTCCGACTTTGCAATGACCTCGTTGCCAATGAAAAAGGCGAGCATGTTGTCGTAGGACGCAAAGGCATCCATCACCTTGGAAAACGCGCTGTACTGGGTCTCGTTCCAAGTGGCGTCGGCCATGGTCTGGGCGGTTAGCAACGGCAGCACTACCGTACAAAAGGGGAGAGAAGCGCACCGGCGACAGGATGTACGTCTTGAACGTGTCCAGATCGATCAGCGTGTAGATGCCGGCATCGGCAAACGCGGACATGCAGCCGTCGTGGTCGGAGGAGGCATCGACGTGGTAGACGCGGATGCTGTTGGCGCCGAGCGTCTTCATGAGAGCGGCATCGCGCGTGCACTGCTCCGTGTCGACCAGCGGGTCGTCTTCGGACAGCTGGTAGGCAACGCCTGCGGCCATGTCAGTGCGGAACAGAGGCCAAGAGGCCCAGAGACGTCCGAGAGACGCAGCACTTACCCTTGAGGTAGAACTGGGTGCCGTTTTTGTAAAAGAACTTGTTGCCCACGGCCGAGATGGTCTGGATGCTGGCCGAGGCGACCGAGGCCGCGCCCAGCACGGCGCCGGCGATGACGGAGGTATACTTCATGATGTGCGGGAAGCAAGAATGTGAGTAGAAAATAGAAATGATTAAAATGTACGCAGAGCACTAGCAGCAAGAGGCAGGCGCGAGAGAGCCGCGAGCAGATGGCTGCCACGCACCGGAGACAAACGAATGTGTCGAAGAGAAGGGGGGCCGGAGCGAATGAGGCCTTGATCGATGACAGTTGTGATAGCCAGCAGCAAGAGAATGGAAAGAGAGAGGAAAGAAAAAAGAGGAGTGGTTCAACGCAGCCGAACCTGGAATCGAGAGGCGACGGGGTGCTAGCCTCAAAAAATTCGATAAGGACGGCCAAGGATTGGAGTTCGAATGTTGGAAACAGGGGCAAGGGGCGGCCAGCGGAGCTGTGCAAGTAGAGGTACCTCGTACTCTGGTGCAGGGGACGGAATTACAGTGGAATGCACGTATCGGTACGGGGCTTGGCCAATGCGACCCCGTATTCATTGCAGCACTTGGTTTGAAAGAGCCGAGCTGGAGCGGACCTGGCACGACTGGGACGATACAGTACTAGCGGCCGCTGATTTGCTGGAGCCAACTAGCGCAGCTGGGCAGTCGCAGCTTTCGGATGGTCTGCAGGCCACCACTCGCGCGTAGGTCAGTACGGAGTAAACAAGGACCGTTCAGGTACGAGTATCACGAGTGCGAGTGCGTCGTAACACTGGTTGCATATTGAGCGGGAACATGCTGTCTCGCTCTGAATATCTTTCCGAGTGGCACCAAGGGGGATATGAATACGCACAAGAGCCGTCGTCGTTTGCCCGAGCAGCCGCACGGAATATGGCCAGCCGTGGACAGGCCCCGTCGAACCATGCAATCTCTCGTAGATCAGATGCCACCACGTCCCGCAATGATTGGCGCGCGTCCATCTGCCCAAAATGCCAAAGCAACAGACATGCGGAGCGTCGGCCAGGCGGCGCAAAACACTTTGTTCTACGGGTATTCCTAGCCTCCACCGGTCTGGCGGTAAAAGTACGGAGGACTCGTACAAGTATTACCACACCCATACAAAGTAACGCAACAGCCCCGGATTCATTTGCGCCAGGACGCTCCAGTCGTGCGATGGCTTCCTCACGAGTACGGTTGCCAAGATCGGCAATCTACAAATACGCCACCACATGCATAAAAGTGGAACCATTTGTTTCGATACGACTCGTAGAAATGTGCTCCTGTCGTCCCAAATAAACAAGGCAGAAATGCCGCATCGTGTCGGCAACCGCAACGCCATGCCAGAGTCCTCCTGCGCCTGGGTATTTTTAGGGGAAGGGGGGGGTTTGTCTCGTATCGTCGTGGGGAGGGCCTGTCTATCTCGTGCGCCGCTGGAGGTGGCTCATTTTGCTGTGTTTTTGTCGTCTTTTGTCGTCTTTTGTCGTCTCTCGTCGTCATCTTTTTTTCGGCTTGTCCACCGCTCAGGCTGTGACCGTCAGTCATCCCGGCCATCTCACAGAGTCACTCAGAGTCACTCAGGGCACATAGAACACGTACCCGCGTAGACGGACGCCTCCGCATTGTTATTTGGTGGCCTTGTCTTGTCGCGGATCTGCAGATTCCGAATCGCCTGCAGACCGTTGCTGAGATCGCTGCCGCCGCCACCACCACCGCTGCCGCCACCGCCGTTGCTGCTAGTCGCCCGCACGCTGTTGGCCGACCCGCTGCCCACGCTGCGGCCGCCCTGGCTGTTGGTGCGGCTGTGATTGTGGTGGCGCGCCGTGGGGTGGCGGCTGCTGCTGTGATGGTGGTGGTAGTGGTGGCCAGTGCTGCTGCTGCTGCCGCCGCTAATGCCGCTGATGCCGCTGATGCCGCTGACGCTGCTGTGCCGCGACGCCACCGGGCTGCCGGCCGCAGCATCCATAAAGTAACCCGACGGGCTGGCGTCGCCCATCATGGCGCTGCGCGGCGACACGGCGCCGCCGCTGAAGGCGAGTGCCGCCGCGGCCGCAGCCGAAGACGACGCGCTGTGCGGGTACGAGTAGTTGGTCGTGGCGATGCTAAGCGACCCCAGGCCGTAGGCGTCCCAGCCGTCGTCGGCGGCGCCGTACTGGTGGACGCAGTGCGGCTCGGTGATGCCGCAGTGGTCGCGCAGGATCTGGTACATGAGCGTCTGCACGTCATAGGCCGACGGCCGCTCGGCCGGCTGCGCCACCAGCATGCGCTCGACGACGCGCAGCATCGGCGCCACGCCCGACAACGCCGGGTCGTCCTTTTTCTTGCTGGCGGCCTCGCGCGCCAGCGCCGCCATCCAGCTGTCGACCTGGCCCAGGTTCTTGTGGAAGGAGGAGTCCAGCACGGCGCCGCCGCGGCCGGGCGACTTGTGCCGCGCGGCCCGGTGCGACGCAAACGTCCGCGTCGGCCGCTTCAGAATAAAGCCCAGCAGCTCCAGAATCAGACAGCCGAGCGAGAAAATGTCGGCCGCCTGCGGGTTCAGCTGAGGGTTCGTCCGGCCGCTGCTGCGCTCGCTGTTGCCGCTGTACTCGGCCCCCCCTTCCGACGACGACCATGATCCGCCAATGCCTGCCGGTCCGTTGCCGTGGGTCCCCATCGACATGGACACCGCCCGCGCCGCGCCGCCGCGCCCGTAGACCGTCTCGCCCACCAGCGTGCTCTTGCGGCTGCCGCCGCTGCTGCTGCCGCTCCCAAAGCCGCTGCTGCTGCTGCCCACCCCCGACGGCCGGTACCACTGCTCAGGCGCGGCGTAGTCGTACGACTCCTTGTCGAACGAGGCTTTGTCGGCGGCGGAACCGCCCCCCAGCTCGGCGCCCAGGTGGCTAAAGTCGGAGAAGAAAATGTGGTTGTTGTTGTTGAGCAGCACCGTCGACGGCTTGATGTTGCCGTGCGACAGGCCGCGCATGTGCAAAAAGCAGAG
Organism: Leptographium galeiforme; assembly: GCA_004028395.1. Taxonomy (NCBI): domain Eukaryota; kingdom Fungi; phylum Ascomycota; class Sordariomycetes; order Ophiostomatales; family Ophiostomataceae; genus Leptographium; species Leptographium galeiforme. Next base: position 63,994 of record RQWE01000074.1, read on the forward strand.
CGTGTCGACGAGGCAGTGGATCCAGTCGAGCACGAGCTGGCGACGGTCGCGCTTGGCCAGGCTCTTGACCGAGGCGGGCGTCGTGGCCAGCAGCGACTTGAGACTGCCGTCGCTGACGGGCGTGAAGAGCACGTAGCCGTAGCCCTGGTGGATGTACGAGGCCCAGTACGACACGAGGTGGTCGTTTTGCAGGCCGCGGATGCTGCTGACCTCGTACTGCAGGTCCTCGTACGAGAGGAAGCCGGAGCCAAAGGCCGACTCGGGTGACGGCGCCAGCGGGATCCGCCGCCGCACAAACACCTGTCCGGGGTGGTTGTACAGCACCACGCGGTCGCTGCCGCCGCCACCCGAGCTGCTGCCGGAGCCGCCGGAGCCGGAGCCTGACCCGGATCCCGACCCCGACCCGCCACCTGGCCGGCGGTCGACCACGTCGACCGGCACGACGTCCACGTCCTCGTAAAAGACGTGCTCGCCGCGCTCGAGCGGCGTCAGCAGATAGTGGAACTGCCGCTGGTAGAACTTGCGCTCAAAGCGCTCGTCCTTGCCCGGCGTCAGCGCCAGACGCTCGACCTGCTCCAGCTCGACCGGCAGGTCCTCGTCGTCCCACGAGTCGTCGATGATGCCAAAGATCTGATCCGGCACGCCCAGGTCGACCAGGATCAAGAAGATCTTTTTTGCCTTTTCGTCGATCCATTCCCAGTATGTGCCGTCGGTCAGGCCGTCGCCAAAGCCGAGGGGGCGATCCAGCCGCGCGATCTCGTCCGGCAGCAGGTGGGAGCAGACAAACTGCCGCGTGACGCCACGCTCAATGGCCGCGGCATCCCACCACATTGTGTGTGTGTATGTGTCGTGTGTGTCGTGTGTGTCGTGTGTGTCGTGTGCGTTGTGTGTGTCGTGTGTCGTGTGTCGTGTGTGTGCTGGGATTCGACAAGGCTCTCGGCAAACACACCGCACCAATGGCAGTCGATCTTGGCCGTGTTTCCTCGCCCACGAGTGGAGGAGGGAGAGAGAGCTGTGGGTGGACCAGAACCCCCCCAAAACAAGTAGAAGAACAGACGGCCGACAGTCGAGAAGAGAAGAAGGAAAAGTGTGAACAGGAATAGGGCAGAAGAACGGGAGGGGGATGTGCCGGATGGAGAGGAAAGGTTATCTAGGCGCAGACGCGGCTCACTGGATGAAAAGACGGACGACCAACCGTCGCGGGTTGGGTTATCATGTCTTACGTCCTTCGGCAGGACGCACACAAACGGTATCGCGCCTCGTCCAAAGATTGTTCTCGCTTCCTTCTTAGCACGAGCAAGCCGTAGTCCGTGGCCGGGGCACCCCACCTGCCGCAAGCCAGGCAGCACACTACTCCTCGGAACGAGACCCTGGACAAGAAAAGAACCACAGACGGCATGTACTCGTGCTAGCACCCGTAGATACGGCCAATCTTCGACAGCCGCGGAGCTCTTGGGCGAATCAGCGTGGCGGCACGGCCAGAGACAGAACATGCCATGCGCGCTTACTCCGTATCCCTCGAGCAAGGGTGGGTGTGGAGGACGGGCCCATCGGCCATTCAGTATCGTAAGTATCTTTGGTACGGAGGACACGCTTCTGCGCCTCGTCTCCGTCGTATCGACCAAGAGTCGTATTTTGGCGTCCCCCCATCCATTGCGCCTCTTTACGGGCCCCAGGGCCCATCAGAACCACAGTGGCTTCTGGCGAGACGGACGTCTGTCCATCGGCAGCGTACTCGTACTCGGTACTCGTACTCTGCCCGTTTTGCTCGCCCGCCGATCTGCCTTTTTCGTTCCTGTTTCGAGAGGGTCGTGCGTCGCCGTCCCTTTTCCGGACTAGCGGCCGGCTGCGCACAGTCGACCTGATTGGCTGCATGTCGTGCAAAGATAAACCCGAGATAAGGGAACGCGCGACCATTTGGCGGATTGGCGGGCTTGGGTGTTTGCATGGGTCAAGGAAACGTGGGATGTACTGGCAAGTGGGGAGAGAAAGGAGATGAAAAGAGGGGATTGCGCAGAAAAAAAAGACGGAAAAAAAAAGCGAAAAGAGGGCGTCCTTTTCCAGTCCCCTGGTGGCTCTTTCCCTGTCGATATTCGTTTCACCTGTTCATAGCTGTCACGTGTCCATCGCATCGATCTGGCCCATCGGCGGGACATTAAGCTTTGGGACCGTTTTCGCGTGCCCTAGTAACTATTACGTACGCGGCCGCACGGTCAGTGGTCGGACAGGAGGCATTAAGCGCACGGCAGCCCTGGGACCGGGCGCGGGCACACGCTGCGCGTTGGAGAACAACGTGGGCTGTGGTTGCAGATCCCATGTGCGAACGGTAGGTGGGAGGGGGGGGGGGCGAAGATGGGGGAGGAGACTGGAACTGGAACTGGAACTGGACCTTCCCCCCCGCGTGGACGTTTTTTTTTTTTTTTTTTTTCATGCGAGCTGCGGCTGGCATCGGGTCACCCCCCACAGCCTGCAGCAGACATGCAGGACGGCCGGTGGGTGGCCAACGGGAAGCCGTCGATAACAGAAGGAGCGAGGGATGCTGACATGGGAGGTCGACAGTGCAGTACCCGCAGGCTGGCAACAAAGGACTCGTGCAGCAGACCAGCAGGACGGCCGTTGCGACGTATTCGAATGGCCCCTGCTCTCGTAAGACATGAGCTGGCCCAGGGTACGAGTCCATACGTCGTATGTACCATCTTCACATTGGTCCCATGTCTCTGGGTCTGTGACGTGGCTCTCCGCGTTCTGGTTTCTTATCAAAAATAAAATAAAAAGGAAGCCGTGCTGGCTTGCGTGCAACTCCACAGTCTGTGCCGTCTTGGCAAGGACCGGGGTTCCCGTCACAGCGGCCGCGACCGTCGACCGTGCCACATTGCATGTCTGATATTGGCAAGCTCGCTTTTCGCTTCCGCTTTTCGATATGTGTCTCTTTGGACAAACCCCACTCCAGTCTTTTCCCCTCTCTACCCCCCAAACTTGTCCACGTATGCGTCGTGCAGCTTCTTCTGCCGATCCCATTCCTTCTTCAGCCGCTTCTGCTGCGTCTTGGGCACGTCGCCGCCATCGGCCAGCTTCGTCGGCAGGCCGTCGGCGTCCCACGCCCCAAAGGCCTCGTTCTGGAACAGGTCCTGTGGCCGCACCTTGGCCTTGGCCCACTTGTCCGCTTCGGCCTGCTCGCGTGCCCGCTGTGCCTCCTCCTTGGCCCGCGCCTTCTCGGCCGCCGCCGCCGCCTTTTCCTCGCGCGCCGCCACCAGTCGTGCGGCCGGCACAAACTTGATCAGGCTCGGCCGCTCCGGCTGGTCGTCCAGCTGCACGCCCAGCTCGGCCAGGTCGTAGTCGCGGATGCGGTCGCTCAGCGCCAGGATCGCGCCCTTGGCCGTCTTGTCCGTCGTCGTCGCCACCGCCCGCCGCAGCGCGTCGCGCAGCCCCGACACGGCCCGCAGATACGGCAGCGCCAGCCGCTCCACGTCGCGCTCGCCGTCGGCCTCGAGCGCCGCAAACTCGGCCGCCGGCGTCTGCGTCTCTGCCAGGCTCTGCACCTCCGCCACCGCCAGCGTGCCCACCTCGGTCCGCACCCGCTCATAGGCCGCCGCGTACGGCCGCACCGCCTCGGCCGGGTCGACGCTGGCCGCCGCCGTCGGGTTCGCCGCCCCCCAGCCGATCACGCCGCTGTCGTACGGCGGCTGCGCGTTCGCGTCCAGCCCAAAGATGCCCACCATCTGCGTCACCCACCGCGCCACCGCCGCCGCCGCGCCCAGGTCCGCCGACGCCTCGCTCATCGCCACGTTGGCGCTGCGCACCACCCGCAGAATCACCTGCATCGCCGCCGGCGTGTCAAACGAGTTGCGCAGCGCCACGTCCAGGTCCTGCTGTGCCTGCTCCAGCTCGTCCGCCAGACTGCTCGCCCCGCCTGGTTGCAGCGACAGCTTCTGCACGCCTGCCGCCACGGCGTCGCTCTCCGCGAGCCGCGCCTTGACGTTGGTGAAAAAGTTCTGTTCGTCATCAGTCAGCATCAATCATCGACCAAACACATAAACCCCCCTCTCACTCACATCCAAGGTCGTCTCCCAGCTGCTCGCCTGCTTCCGCATGTCCGGCGACACCTCCACGCCGTCGTTCCACCGGCTCAGCATAAACACAATCCGCATGCTGCGCGCCGTGTAGCCCGTCGCCAGCGCGTCCTGGATCGTCTGGAAGTTCTTGAGCGACTTGGACATCTTGGATCCGGCGATCGACAGGTGGCCCATGTGGAAAAAGTACCGCACCCAGCTGTGCTCCCCCTTGTCCGCCTCGTAAAAGTACGCCTCGCTCTGCGCCAGCTCATTGTCGTGGTGTGGGAACGCCAGGTCGATGCCGCCCGAGTGGATGTCCATCTGCTCGCCCAGCTTGTCCGAGGCCATCACCGAGCACTCAATGTGCCACCCCGGCCGTCCCGCGCCCCACGGACTCGGCCAGTACGGCTCGCCCGGCTTCGACTTCTTCCACAGCGCAAAGTCGCCTGCCCGCCGCTTGCCCGCCAGGCTCTTGGAGAGCGACCCCTCGCCCTCCTCCTGCAGCGCCTTGTCGTTCTTGCTCTCCGGCCGCAGCCGCGCGTACGTGTTGCCGGCCTTTTCAAACGCATCAATGTCAAAGTACACCGACCCGTTCGCCTCGTATGCGAACCCCTTGGCGATGATCCCCTCGGTAAACTTGACAATCTGCGGCACGTACTCCGTCACCCGCGTCACCGCGTCCGGCCGCAGCACGTTGAGCGCGTCCATGTCGTCCGTAAAGGCCTTTTCCATCGTGCGCGTCAGGTCCGTGAACATGGTCTGGTCGCTCGTGTCGATGGTCTCCTTGTACAGCGAGTCGAGGTACGGCAACAGGATTTCCTCCGCGTCGTCAAACACCGTGCCGCCCTGCAGCCCCCGCGTCGCCGCGTCCATGTTGGCCACGTGCATCTTGGTCTTGGCCTCTGCATCGCCCGCCCGGCCCTCGCCTGTGAGCGTGCCGCCGGCCAGCACCGCCCCGTAGGCCGCATCTCTCCGGCCCGTGTAGTTGGCCTCGTCCAGCGGCGTGGCCGCCTCCACCAGCAGCGGCAGGTTCGCCTCCGCGTAGGCCGCAAAGGCCGTTGTCCCCAGCGCGTGCCGCTCCTCGGCCGAGTACGGCTTCGCCCGCTCCAGGTCGTAGAGCCGCTTGCGCCGCGCCTTGATGATGATCTTGTCGTCCACGTCGGTGATGTTCATGATGAACTGAACCTTGTACCCAAAGTAGTGCAGCAAGATCCGCCGGATCACGTCTGTCGACACGTAGTTGCGCGCATGGCCCATGTGGCTGAGATCGTACACCGTCGGTCCGCACGAGTACCATGTCACTGTGTCGTCCTTTTTCGGCTTAAAGTGCATCGGCGGCCCTGGCTTGAGCGAGTTGTGCACGGCAATGCCGGCTCGGCTGACGGCCGGGTTGACAGCCATGGCAAGTGTGCGGCAGTGCTGAGCTGTCAGAACGGTCGAGAATCTCGAAAGTGGTGCGGGAAATGTCGAGCTGAAACGGGCTGGAGATCGTTCAAAAGGACGGAGCAGCCTCGGGACCGTTGCAGAGGACAGTCGGAGGGGGTGCATCCAGACCACGAGCGGTGTGAGTCACCAGAAGGAGGCTTTGCAGCAGTCGTTAGAGCAAAGGGAAGCAAGGGTGTCGTTGTGCCATAACTCCAAAATCAGCTCTTTTGCGGCAACCCCGCCGAATGGCACAATCGCTAGGCCGGCCATTTTTTGATCCGATTTTTCTGGCAGGCGGTGCCGCTATAATGCCCTATAACAGCGTCGTACTGGAAGCAGTCGTAGCAGTCCAATACGTCAAAGTCAAAGAGTAATTGAGTGCAAGGCAATACAGAATGACAACTCTATTATCAAATTATTTGTTCATAAATTCGGCCGTCGAGATATAGCGTCAGGCTGACCAGCAGCCGTGACAGCCACGCACCCGCATCAGAGTGACTGGCCGCCTAGCTCGGTCTTCTTGTCACTACTACTTCTGCCTCTGCCGTCGCGCCCGACAAAGGACTGCATGGCCGTGTCGACGCCGGCCAGCCGCCGCACGATGCGCTGCACGCCCACCGGCAGCACGCGGTACCAGTCGACCCAGCGGGCGTAAAAGGGCATGCCAATGAACTCGGCCTTGCCGCTGTCAATGGCGCTGATAATCTCCTTGGCCACGTCGACCGGCTCGACCACGGGCGCCAGGAACGAGTTGGGCGTCTGCACGCCGTAAAAGAGGGGCGTGCTCAGCTGGCCCAGCGTCACCAGGACCGTGCGGATGTCGGGGTGGTCGGCCTGGAGCTCGGCCGTCAGCGACCGGTGCAGCGCCACCAGGCCGGCCTTGGCCGCCGCATAGTCCGTCAGGTAGGCGGCGCCGACGTCGCCGATGACGCTCGAGATGGTCACAATGGTGCCGCCCTGGCCGCCGCGGACCATGCCGGGGATGAACGTCTTGAGCGTGAAGAAGTGCGACAGCAGGTTCGTCATGATGCTCCTCTCGACGTCGGCAAACTCCATGTCCAGCAGCTTCTTGCCCGTGACGACGGCGGCGTTGTTGATCAGAATAGTCGGGGGGCCGAGCTGCCAAAGAGGGTTAGCGATGCAGTTCCCTTTCACACCCGCAGAGGAGACGTACGTCTTTCTCAATCTCGGCGGCCACCTTGGCGATCTGGGCCCGGTCGGTGACGTCGCACTGGTAAAACGACACGCCGCGCGCCTCGCCATTGGCCATCTCCTTGATGTCCAGGACCGCCACGCTGGCGCCGCGCATGCCGTAGACCTCGGCGATCAGCAGGCCCAGCCCGCTGGCGCCTCCGGTGATGACAATGACCTCGTCGCTGAGATCGACAAAGCGCGGCATGCCAAAGGCGATGCGCTTGTTGATCGCGTTCAGCACCCAGCAAGCCGTGATAAAACTCGCATAGACAATGCTGGCGCGCATCGGCGTAGCTTCCCAGGCCATGTGCTCGGCGCGGAAGCACAGCGGGACGAGCCACGCCACGAACGGGTGGAAAAAGGTGACATAGAGGACCTTGAGGACGAGGTCAATGGAGATGGGCGCAAACCACGAGTCTCGCTGGGGGGGTCGTCGGTAGGCGTCCATGGCGAGGAGTGGTGGGGAGAAGGAGAAGGAGAAGACGAGAGGAGGCGAGTTTGAGAAGAACACAAGAGGAGAGGAGAAGCTGAGAAAGAAACAGCAGAAAAGGAACAAACAGATCGGTTCAAAGATGGATTTAGAAAAAAATTCAACTCTACGCGCCCCAGCTCCTTTTAAAGATTCGACAGCTCCGCGTAACCGCCGAGGTTTCAAGGTGGTCTGGAGGCCAGCAGCATTGTTTCGTGGAGGGGCCTGTGGGCGGTGGGGCCACAAGCTCCCAGGCCCCTGGCCTACGTCGTAGGCTGCCCAATCCGGGGCCGTCAGCGCCACACATCAGCCGCCGGAAATGTGGCGGTGCACAGTTGCAAATGGGCTTCGCGTCCATTGGCAACCTGGGGCAAGAGCTCTGCAGCCCGCCTAGATCCTAGATCGACGACACCATCACGCCGCACAACTCCCACCCGCACGACAGACCCAGCGCGTCCGTTTCGTCTGCCACCATCCGCATCGTTTTGACGAGAGAATCTCGCTCGGCGCAACCCCCCACCCCACCCGTGCCCAGACCGCAATCTCGCCCACAATGGCCGCTGGCGACTCTGAGCGGGTGCAAGAGGCCAAGAAGTTGGCAGCCGCCAACCCGGCCAAGGCCGAGTCCATCTACAAGGAGATCATTGCGAAGCCGCCGTCGGTCACGTCGGATGCCGCCATCCGGGAGTACGAGACGGCGCTGATCAGCCTGGGCGAGCTGTACCGGGACCAGAAGTGAGAGATGCGAGCTGGCAGGACCCTGGACGCCGACTGACGAGCGTGCAGAAACACGACGGATCTGGTGGAGCTGGTGACGCGGAGCCGGACGGTGCTGTCGTCGTTTGCCAAGGCAAAGACGGCCAAGCTGGGTATGTGCCGGGTGCCTGTAGCGAAAGACGTGGAGAGAGGGCTGACGGGACAGTGCGGCAACTGCTGGACCTCTTCCACGACATCCCCAACACGACCGAGACACAGATTGCGGTGACCAAGTCGTGCATAGAATGGGCGACGTCGGAGCGGCGCGGGTTCCTGCGGCAGAACCTGGAGACGCGGCTGGTGGCGCTGTACATGGCAAAGCAGGCGTACTACGACGCGCTGACGCTGATCAACGGGCTGCTGCGGGAGCTGAAGCGGCTCGACGACAAGCTGGTGCTGGTGGAGGTGCAGCTGCTGGAGTCGCGCGTGTACCACGCGCTGGGCAACGTGTCCAAGGCGCGGGCGGCGCTGACGAGCGCGCGGACGAGCGCGGCGTCGGTGTACACGCCGCCGCTGCTGCAGGCGAACCTGGACATGCAGTCGGGCATGCTGCACGCCGAGGACAAGGACTTCAACACGGCCTTTAGCTACTTTATCGAGGCGCTGGACGGCTACCACACGCAGGACGAGCCGGCCAAGGCGACGGCCGCGCTGCAGTACATGCTGCTGTGCAAGATCATGCTCAACCTGGCCGACGACGTCAACCAGCTGATGGCGTCCAAGCAGGCGGTCAAGTACGCGGGCCAGAGCCTCGAGGCCATGAAGGCGATTGCGCGCGCGCACGCGAACCGCTCGCTCGAGGAGTACGAGAGCGCCCTGGCCGCGTACCGCTACGAGCTCGGCAGCGACGCCTTTGTGCGCAACCATCTGCGGCGCCTCTACGACGCCATGCTGGAGCAGAACCTGGTCAAGGTGATTGAGCCCTTCTCGCGCGTCGAGATCGAGCACATTGCCCACACGGTCGGCCTGGACACGCAGCAGGTCGAGCGCAAGCTGTCGCAGATGATCCTCGACAAGGTCATCATCGGCGTGCTGGACCAGGGCGCCGGCTGCCTGATCATCTACGAGGAGACGGAGCGGGACGAGGGCTACGACGCCGCGCTGGCCACGATCGAGAAGCTGAGCAATGTGGTGGACGTGCTGTACATGAACCAGGCGTCGCAGCTGGAGTGAGGGACGGCCGTTTTGTTTGTACTAGTAAAGCATAAAAGGCCGTGAGGCGTCTGATCAATGTACCGTCTCCTGCTGTCTGTGGGGGGGGGGAAGCAAAAGCGTGAAGCGAATGCGCTAGCGGCGATAGCGATACTGGGCCGCTATAATTTTTTTCAGTCCTTCTTCGCGCGAGGCCCAATCTCTGTCCCTCACGACGAGCTCCGAACCGCCATGAACGCACCACAATGCGCGTGCCGTACGGCTGCGCTCCGGATTTTTGTCCGCTGTCTCATCGCCCCCACGGCGCCGCCATGGCGCCAGGCCGCAAGGCTGGGAGACCGGCACTCTAGCAGCGCCAGCCTCGCTACACTTTCTCTACGACACATGTCTCGACGACCGCAGACTGTCGCCGTTTTGCGTGCGGGACGGCCGATACATGTCTACGCTGCGGCTGCGGCAGGCACCGGGCAGGCTGTGGAGCCGACAGAGCTGTCTACGGCCAACGACACTTTGGCGGAAGAGACGGCGGAGAATGGAAAGGCGAGAGAAGAAACACTAGCAGCCGGCGCGGGAGCCGAAACGGCAGAAACGGCAGAAGCGCAGCGCGAGCAGACAACGCAGACACCGGGAAAAAACAGGAGGAAGAAGCTGCGGAGGCAGGCAGAGGCGGCTCGAGCGGCAGAGGCTGAAAAAGAGACGGTCTCTGCACCGGCTTCGGACATGGATTCTGAGCCTGTTGCCGAACCAGATTCCCACTCGGCTCCCGGGCGCCTTCGTGAAGCCGCTCCTGTTTTCGTTTCAGAGCTTTCAGAGACGACGCCGTCCAAGCCGACTCCACCGCCGCCGAAGCCGCCCGCGACACGGCAGGTCCGGACGCGGCGCGGCAACTTGCCAAAGGAGGACGTGTGGAAGGTGCAGAAGGAGGCGCTCAAGGCCAAGTTCCCCGAGGGCTGGCAGCCGCGCAAGAAGCTGTCGCCGGACGCGCTCGAGGGCATCCGGGCGCTGCACCGGCAGTTCCCCGAGACGTACACGACGGCGGTGTTGGCCAAGCACTTTCAGGTGTCGCCCGAGGCCGTGCGGCGGATCCTACGGAGCCGGTGGCAGCCGAAGCCGGAGGAGGAGGAGGACCGACAGCAGCGGTGGTTCAACCGGGGCAAGAAGGTGTGGTCGCGGTGGGCGGAGCTGGGGCGCAAGCCGCCCAAGCGGTGGCAGGCCGAGGGCATCCATCGGGACCCGTCGTGGGCCGGGCGGCGGCTGCGGCAGCAGGAGTGGCGAGAGCACGAGGAGCAGCTGGAGCAGCTGGAGCAGACGGAGCAGACGGAGCAGGAGAAGCGAAAAGGGGGGACAAGGGGAAAGGAGTCGACGGACCGAGGGAGGGGGCCGACGCCGGAACAGTTTGCCGAGTACATGGAACAGGAGCCGGAGACGGACGGCACAGCGGCGGTCGAGGCCGACTCGGGCCAGCGAGGCAGCTCGCAGAGCCGGGGCCGACAGGCGCGTCTGCTGCGACACATGGAACGGGCGGCGAGCAAGTCGGTCTGAACGGGGGGGGGGGGGGGGGGGGGGGGGGGGGGGGGGGGGGGGGGCCAAGCTGACGATCCCACGAGACAATGAAATCGCCACTTTGTTCATTCTTTTTTTTACATGCCGGGGACAAACTCCCAAGCCACGGCGGCAGCCCTGCAACGATAAGCAGGTCTGTTTAATGAGGCTGGCCCGCTTGGCCAATGAGACACCCCTGTGGGCGCAGCCAATGTGACGGTGCAGGGCCGGAGAGCCGCGCAAATGAACGAGAACAAACTTGCGGGCAACGGCTCTCGTACGAGGGCTTTTTGGGCGACGTGCTGGCGACGTGTCCGGTCTTCCGAAGAGCCATACGAGTACGACGTGCAAGATGGGATATTTTTTCAAAGAGCCGAGCGAAGCCTCCTGTATGTCGCGCATGGCTGCGCCTGGGTTCGTGGTTATGTACTCCGTAGTAAGATACGAGTACGAGAAGATATGGGTACGCGTATGTAAGATAATAATACATGCCGTTAGACCCAGCCCGATCCGTCATTTCCAGTGTGTGACGTCGCAAACGATATGACTCGTCCTCTTTTTCCTACTCGTACTTGCCTCGCCGTCACGGGCCGACTGGAGTGTGGACCCACAGTGACAATAGCCTGGCCCGCGGTCCCCTGGAGCCAAGCCGAATGGGGCAACGACCTGACGGCCTTCAGGTCCTGGCGGCACCGCCCCGCGCCCCAAGTAAACAAGAAGAACCAAATTGGGGGAAGGAGCCCCCTCCCCCCTCCCCTATTGCCCTGGTTGCACCGAAAAGCAAGATACGAGTACGACCGTCTTTACTCGTATGGGTCCCTCTCTCCACACCACCTGGACGAAGCGGGACCCGCTGCTGGGTGGTCTCGTAGGGATGTGCATGGGGGATTCGAGAGTGGTTTCCGTTGCTGTCGCTGGCGCTGTCAAAGGTCCGGCCAGCAGCTGTTGTGTTTTCTCCACAGCAGTGTTGGTCCCCCCCCTGTTCCTCGTCCTTGTTTGGACGAACCGCCTAGACGACCAAAAAAAAAGACGAGTTAGCAACGGCGAAAACAAGGACGAAAATTAATAAAGAGAAAAAAAAAAAAGACGACGACTCGCAGCAACCGCAAAGCGAGGCACGGCAGAACGAGTCGAACCGATAAAGCGAATACAACGAACCGACCGACAGGCCTGTCTGTTTGCCAACGCTGCGACCACTGGCGCCGAGTTCTTCCTCGACCCTCTGCAGGCGGTGCTCTGCTGCGATCGGAGCCATCGCCAACTAGGGCAAAGTGCGGCTGTCGTCGCCCTTTTTTTGTTGCTTCTGCACCACAGCGTCACCTGCTCGCACACATCCGCATGGCCGCCGCCCCGTGATGCTCCCGTGTTCCGCGTGAACCAGACCAGACACTCTCGGCCTACGTCGTACGCCTTCCGATCACTATCAACTCTCTTTTTGCCATTGGCGTCGCTCGTTTTACTTTTTTTTTTTTGTACCTTTTGGAACTTTACTGTACGTCTCAGCTGTTGTTGCTGCCGCCGCTACTGGGCCTTCACCCTCGCTGACGCTCTGCTCTCACAGTCGCTTTCACCTCTGTTCCTTTTCTCCCGATCCACGAATGCATCCAATGGCTCACGATGGCGTCTACTCCCTCTAACCGACTGAAGCTGACGCCGTCCAATTCGCCGTTCCTGCGACGCATCTCCCGATCACCGGTCCGCACACGTCCGCTCCATGAGCCGACGCCGGCGCTCGGCGCGGCCTCGCCGCGGCTGACGCTGAAGCGGGTGGTGGGATCGACGTGCTGCTCGCCGAGCGGCTTCGACTCGGTGTTTTCCAGTTTTGCGTACATTGCTGGCGGCGCGGTGGTTGTTGTCGATGTCCACGACGACCGCTACCGCCAGCGCTTTTACCGGGCACGGCCCACGGCCGTGCCGGTCTACTCGGTCCTGCCGGCCCCCCACGCGCCGTCGACGCCGACGGCGACGCCCAAGGCCAACGACAGCCGCAACCGGGTGGCGGCGGCGACGGCAGCCAGCGGCAGCCACCACCGGGACTCGGGCTTTGGGCTGTCGGACTGGGGGGACTCGCCGACGTCGGGCAAGACGTGGACGCAGCGCGAGCGGATCAAGTCGGCCACCTGTCTGTCGCTCAGCCGGGACGGGCGGTTCCTGGCCGTGGGCGAGACGGGCTACGCGCCGCGCGTGCTCATCTTCGGCCTGGACGACGCCTCCTCGGACACGCCGCTGGTGTCGATCAGCGAGCACAGCTTTGGCGTGACGGCCGTGGCGTGGTCGGCGCACTCGCGCTACCTGGCGTCGCTGGGCACGGCCAACGACGGCTTTCTCTACGTGTGGAAGGTCGACACGCGGACGGGCGCGGCCCGGCTCTTCCAGCAGAACCGCTGCACGTCGTACGTGCGCGGCATGCTGTGGCTCGGCAACACCACGCTCGTGACCTTTGGCGTGCGCCACATCAAGGTCTGGCGCGTGGACGAGGGTGTCGCGGGCGGTGGCAGCTCGCCGACGAAACCCGGCAGCCGATATACGCTCGACGGCGGCTGCCCGTCGCCCATGGCGCAGCCGCTGACGCCCAGTCTTGTGCAGACGCCACTGCAGAATCCGCTGCAGAACCTACCGCAGAACCTACCGCAGAACCCACCACAACACCGGGCGCTGGCTGGACGCAACATTTTGCTGGGCGCGCTGCTGGACGCGACCTTTACGTGTGCTGTGCCGCTGGGCGGCGGCCGAGCGCTGGTGTGCTCCGAGGGCGGCGACGTGTGTCTGCTGGAGTCGGCCGGCCAGCAGGCGAGGCTGGTGCGGCTGCGTCATGCGGGCTTTCCCGTGTCGTGCATCGGCGCGCGGGGCGACAAGGTGCACCTGGGCGGGCCGGCGGGCCAGACGGCGACGGTGGACCTGGGCGAGCTGCTGCTAGAAAGCGACGGCCGACGGGACGGACTCGGCGGGCCACGGTCCGGGACAACGTCACCGACGACGCCGGTCCGCCACCGGAGGCTCTCCTCGATGACGGCGGTGGCCACGGCGACGGGGCGCGCGGGCCTGGTGGCGATGGGGTTTCTGACGAGCCACGTGGTGACGGTGGACACGCGGCGGTCGATCGACATCTTCTCCAGCGCAGAGCACGTTCCAGGCACAGACGTGGGGCCGGACGAGACGCGGATTCCGATTCCGGGACACGGCGAGCCCATCCTGGGCGTGCAGGCGCTGGAGGGGACGAACGCGGCGGCGGCAGCCTTCTTCACGTGGTCGGGCTCGGGCACGGTGCTGCTGTGGGGGCTGGAGGGCGACGTCAAGGCGTCGTTTACCGTGCCGGTGTCGGCGGTGTCGGCGGTGTCGGCGGTGTCGGCGGCCGAGAGCGGACTGGACGTGGGCAACCAGCTGTCGGTGGTGCGGGCGACGCGGGGGGGTCGCCTGTTTGTGACGGCGGACCGGCTGGGGGTGCTGCGGGTGCTGGACTTTGCGACGGGGCAGTTTGTGCTGGAGAGCAAGGCGCACGCATCCGAGTGCCAGTCGATTGCGGTGCACGAGGACGCGCGGCGGCTGCTGGTGGCGTCGTGCGGACGGGACCGGACGGCGCAGCTGTTCCGACGACGGGGCGACGGGGCGATGGAGCACCTGCAGACGCTCGAGTTTGCGGCCAGGGTGGTGCAGGTGGCGTTTACGGAGGACGACCGGCTGGTGTCGTGCGCGTTTGACCGGACGATGCAGGTGCACGACCTGGTGGCGCGGGAGGACAAGGAGGGCGGGCCGGAGGGGCTGGCGGCGCTGCCGGCGCGGATGGTGACGCTCAAGGCGTCGCCGTCGTCGATGGTGCTGGGGCCGGGCGGCCAGACGGTGTACGTGTCGCTGCTGGACCGGACGGTGTGCCAGTACGAGGTGGCGACGGGGCGGCTGCTGATGTCGTGGCGGGCCGTGGACGAGGGGGGCGTGGAGGCGGCGCTGCTGGACCGTCTCGTGTTTGGGACGCAGGGGGGGGCGGCGTTTCTGCTGGGGCTGTCGAACACGGACAAGTCGGTGCGGCTGTACGATGCGGCGACGGGGGGGTTTCTGGACCGGGAGTGGGGGCACACGGAGGCGATCAACGGGGTGGCGCTGTTGGGGGGGGAGGAGACGACAGCAAGGGACGAGGAGGCGAGTGCGGAAGGGGGGACGACGGCCCGTCCAGACGGGACGAACAAGGACAAGAGCGAGGGCTGCCGACAAGTGGTCAGCGTGGGATCCGACGGCACGATGATGCTGTGGTCGCTCGACGTGCGGGCAGGACTGCCGGCGAACGGGACAGCATCGCCGGCCAAGGAGAGCACGCCAGCGTTGGCGCGACCACCGCTGCGACGAGTGCTGTCCAAGGCAGAGCTGGCCGAGTTCCAGATCAGCAAGGGCGGCGGCGGCGGCGGCGGCGGCGGTGGCGGCGGCGGCGGCGGCAGCGGCGGGAGTGCCAGCGCGAGTCCGAGCGGACGACGGTCGCCGGTACGGTCGTTGTCGCGCAAGACATCGCGGTACCAGCTCGGAGGGGGGCTGACACGGCCGGGACTCTCGGGGCTGCTGCACGGCGCGGCGAGCTCGACGATCACAGAGGACGCACGAGCACGACGGGCGTCGGCGGGCAGCGGGTCGGGCAGTCCGCCGATGATGCCGGTGAGCCCGAAAGCAAAAGTGCGGCGACGGCCATCGCTGCCGTCTCTGTCGACGCCGGGAGGAGGAGGAGGAGGAGGAGGAGGAGGAAGCCACCAGCAGCCACGCAAAAAGACGAGCACGAGCAGTCTGCGGGGCGCGTACGGGTTTGGCAGTCTGAGCCTGGCGACGGAGCAGACGTGTCGACAGCTGCGGGCGTTCCGGAAGCGGCTGGCGTCGGGCGACACGATCGCGGCGGAGGTGGCGGAGGAGCTGGACCAGGAGCTGCGGCTGACGGCGGCGGCGCTGGGCGAGCGGGCGCGGCGGGGCAAGGCGGTGAGCGCGGAGCTGGAGGGGCTGCTGGACGAGAAGCTGGAGCGGCTGGTGACGCTGCTGGACGAGAAGTGGCGGGTCAAGGAGGGGGAGACCAAGGCGGCGGGGGGAGCAGCCGGACGGGCCAAGACGGGGAGGGCCAAGATGGGGAGGACCAAGATTAAGACGGGCAAGAAGGAAGAGGCCAAGGCGGGTCGCCAGGCCGACCAGGCGGGCACCAGCCGGGACGTCGCACGAGGACACGAGCGGGACGGCAGTGCGGCGAGCACGGCGAGCGCGGCGAGTGCGGAGAGCGCGGAGAGCGAACGGAGCACGATGAGCGAGGGCAGTGCGGTGAGTGTGATCAGTGCGGGCAGTGCGGGCAGTGCGGGCAGCACGGCGAGCGACGACCGGACGACGACGGGCGGCGACGACCAGAGCAGCAACAACAGCGCCGACACGGACAATACGCTGCCGGAGGGAGGCGAACTGTGAAGCGAACGGTGAAGCCGACGGATACTGTGCGCCGACACGGTGCGGTGGGATTGTACTGTACGGGGCGTTTTGGCGTTGTATTCTATGGGGTTATTTAGCGAGATCCGAGTTGAAGAGATGGTTTCAAGATGCATTCCCCGGTTTCCGTCACACCGCCAGTCCGATGACGGTGTCGTCGTCGGCGCTGGCGCAGCTCCAGCCGTAGACGCGCAGCGGGACGGCGGCCTCGAAGCTCTCGCAGGCGAGCGACTCGGCGGCGACGAGGACGAGGCCGCCGCGGTCGTCGCGGGCGAGCTGTTCGAGGAGGGGGGGCGGGGGGGGCGGGTCGCGGCGGTGGGTGGTTCGGTGGAGTCTGTCGGTTTCGGTTTCGCCGTCGGTTTCGCCGTCGGTTTCGCCGCCGTCTTGGCCCGCGTCCTTGGCATCGTCGACGGCCGGCACGACAAACTCGAGGCGGATCTTCCACTCGAGGCTGACGCCGCTGGTGACAAACTCGGGCGTGGCGGCGGCGGGAATGGTCGGCGCAAACACAAAGCGCCGCGCGTACAGCGTGGCCTCGGACGCGGACGCGTACACGCGCCGCGTGGCGCGCTGCACGCTGGCCTCGGACCGCAGCGCCAGCGCCGGCTCGACCACGCGCTCGGCCGTCTCGAGGCTGGCGTGCACGGCATAGCACGGCACCGCGGCGCCGGCAAAGTCCACCGCCAGCGTCACCGCCTCGCCCAGCCGGTACGCCGGCCGCGCCAGCAGCACCGTGCCCACCCGCCGCCCGTTGCGCGCAATCTCGTACCGGTTCGCGCTCACCTGCCGCTCCGCCACGTTGCTGCGCTGGATGGCGAGCGAGATGGCGTCGCGGGCCGACGGTGCCGACGGTGCCGACGAGGACGACGACGACGGAACCTGTACGAGCGACACCGACGACCCCGACGACCGGCGCCGCCGCGGCCCCCCGTCCTCGTCGTCCGCTCGGGTCTGCTGACTCAGCAATCCCTCCACAAACGCCGTAAACTCGGCGTTGGCCGCACTCGTCGCCGCCGCGTGGCCGTGCCGCCGCGTCTCGCCGCCTGTCGTCGTCGTCGTCGTCGTCGTCGGCACCGCCTCCGTCTCCGCCTCCGTCTCCGCCTCCGCTTCCCCCTCGCGCACCCGCCGCACCGCCGCCTGGTCCCGCAGCAGCACGTACGGCGCCATCAGGTCGTGCCCCAGAATCTGGCCGTGACTGTTGACGCTGCCGAGCACGCGAAACGGCAGCTCGACCGAGCGCACGCGCGGCTCGCGCGTCGGCCCGGCCCGCTGCGTCGCAATCACGAGCCCGTACGAGATCTTGATGAGCTTGCCGCGGTGGCTCGGCGGCAGCCCGCGCGGCAGCCGGAACACGTACTCGTAGGACCGACTCTCGCCCGGCGCCAGCCGCAGGTCCACAAACAACACCGACGGCGGCGTCGCCAGCAGCGGCACCGCCCGCGCCCCCGCCGCGTCCCGCATCTCCCGGATCGTGCTCATCTCCCCGCCGCCCAGCAGCTCGCCCAGCGAGCTCGTCAGACTGCCCCAGCCGCCGCCCACCAGCCGCCCGCCCAGCCCGCC
>RQWE01000075.1:0-81110 GCA_004028395.1 Leptographium galeiforme
GTCCTCCGGAGCGGCGCGGCGGCCGCAGCCGCCGCAGCCGCCGCGGCCGAGTCGCCGCTGCAGCGCCAGGCGCCTTTTCCCATGTCCATGCCCATATCGGCCGTCTCGGCCTCGACCGACGACGCCCAGGGCGAAGATGCCGACGAGCAGGACCTGCTGCAAAAGACGGGGCTCCTCGAGCCGGCGCCCAGTCTCGTGGGCGGTGAGCCGGGCAGCAGCCGGGTGGCGGGCGCGGCCGTCGACGAGGCGGGCCCGTCGCAGTTTCCGTCGCAGTTTTCGTCGCAGTCGCCGGTGCTGGGCCACGGACCGGCGGCGACGCCCTCGCCGGGGCAACACGACAAGAACAAGATCCGGCGCAGCCTGCAGCGCACGCTGCGGGAGAGCGCGGGCCACCTGTCGCACCACCGCAGCCGGCGGACGCGGGAGACCTTGGCGACGTTGGCGGGCGGGGCCGTCCTGGACGACGCGGCCAGCGAGTCGAGCGTGCTGGAGCGGGGCGCCGGCTCGTTTGTGGTGCACGGCAAGAAGGCGTCCGTGATCAGCTTTGGCGGCGACCTGCAGTCGATTCTGCCGACGGACGAGCGGCTGCGACAGCGCATGTCGCTGCAGTCGACCAAGACGGCGGCGGCAGGGCCATCCGAGACGGGGCGTGTTGTGGCAGAAGAGGCGGAGGCGGAGGCGGAGGATGTCGACGCGGGAGTGGCGGAGGAGGCCGACGCCGACGCCGACGCCGACGCGGCGACACCGACTCTCCTGCAGCTGCAGCCGCACCAGTGGGACCAGGACCGCGAGCGGCGTGGGTCGGCCGCGAGCACGAGCACGAGCACGGCGACGGCGCGCAGCTTCCAGGACCTGCACCGCAAGTACTCGGCGTCGGTGCGGGCGGCCAGCAAGACGAGCGTGGGCGGGCGGGTGGCGCTGCCGCGGGACGAGGACGACGAGGACGACGAGGACGATGAAGACGATGAAGACGATGAAGACGATGAAGACGGTGAAGACGACGATGAAGACGAGAGTGATGAGGAGGGGGCGGCGGTGGGACCTCTGCCGACAGTGGAGGCGTCCGAGAAGAGTGGTGGCAGCGGCAGTGGCGTTGACTTGGGAGTGGACGACGACGACGACGACGACGATGCGTTTGACGACGCCAGCAGTATTGCCGTCAGCGAAGACGTGCCGGCGCAATTCTTCACGCCAGACGCGCCCGGGTCGCCGGTGTCGGCCGGCGGAGAGGCCGTGTTTGGGCTGGACGGACCGGTCGACGAGCCGATTGGGGCGATTGGGTCGGGGTCCGTTGGATCAGTTGGATCAGTTGGATCAGTTGGACCGGCCAGCGGCCCGGTGGCCCTCCAGGCCTGAACAGAGGACGAAAATGGGGGCGGCGAAAGCTCAGACACTTGTTAGGGCGAGACGGCGATTACGGGGCCGAACGGAATTGGCGGGAGGGGGGCATTTGAAAAAAAAAAATAGGGAACCGTTTTGCCATGGACACACAAGATATCCTTTACGCGAGTACCTGTATCATTAGAGGGGGCGCGAGGACGAGCGCATAGACATATTTGAATACACTTTCGACGAGGACTGGATCAGGAGAGCGGTACGACAGTACTCGTACAGTTAGTTGTACTTTTGCAAAGCGGTCTGATATGGCAAAACTGCGGCGTGGTCTGAGCCGTCAACAGACCGAGTCCCAACAAGACGGTCTGGTCATGCCGTGTGCTGTTGATCCACTCGGCCCGTAGGGACACTGTCATCTCGCGTTGGCCAGGCGCCGTGTATTCTACTAGCAGAAAGCGACGAATTTCAGACGCGTACTCTTCGACACAGACAAACTCTCTCTTGTAGATTTAGCAGGCATCCCGTTTTCGTGGAACTCATGACCGGGCAAAGGCGGTGATAAAGTTGGCAAGCTTCTCGGCGCCCTCGAGGGGCACCGAGTTGTAGTTGCTGGCCCGGATGCCTGTGTCCGTCGGACGTCAGTGCTGCTTTCCCAGAAATAAAGAAACAATTGAAAAAAAAAAACAAAAAGGGCACATACCGCCTATCGAACGATGTCCCTTGAGGCCAATCAGCCCCTGAGCAGCGCCCTCTTGCAAAAAGGCCTTTTCGGTGGCATCGACATCGGCCCCCTTGGTCACGCGGAAGCAAATGTTGATGCGCGACCGCACCGCCTTGCTCGGGATGATCCGGTACACCTCGGGAAAGGCCTCGAGGGCACCGTAAATGAGCTGCGCCTTTTTGACCGTGACGGCCTCTTGGGCGGCCACCTTGTCGGGGTATGTCTGCAGGAGCTTCTTGAGGACGCGGCCGGCCACAAAGACACTAAAAAGGCAGATGAGCATACGTTCCGGGAGGAAAGGATCGAAAAAAAAATAAAAAAATAAAAAAAAATAAAAAAAATCAGAGTGGGCGAGGTGACGTACTCGAAAATGCTCAGCGTGTTGTACAGGCTGTTGTTCTTGGCCACGGTCTCGTACTGGAAAATGATGGGCGGCACCGGCAGCCCGAGCTGTCGCATCAGGGCCGCCGAGGGCTGGCACGTGGTGGGCGGCAGCAGGCTCTTGCGGAGGACCACGACGGTGATGCCGGTCAGTCCCAGGTTCTTCTGGGCGCCAAAGAAAATGGCCGAGTACTTGCGCACGGGGATCTGGCGCGTGAGAATGTTGGAGCTCATGTCGGCGACCACGATCGGGCCCTGGCCGTCCGCGCCCGGCTCCAGCGACTGGGGAAAGGCCGGGAACTCGACCCCGTCGACCGTCTCGTTGGAGCAAAAGTAGACAAACGCCGCGTCTTTGGACAGCTGCCACTGGCTCTCCTCGGGAATGGTGCCAAACTTGCCGCCGTTGGTCTTGCGGGCATCGACCGCGCTGCGTGGCAAAAAGAAAAAAAGAAAAAAAAAATGTCAGCAGAGCGGCCGGTCCTCTCTTCATCATGCATCATGCCGTTCCCGCAACTCACACGTTCACATGCTTGGGGCCCAGGAGCCGCTCGCCTTCGGCCGACGCTTTCTGTGACCCTGATGCGCGCGCAACGAGTTAGCCCGCTTTTTTGGTATCCGCGCGAACCGGCTCCGCGGCCCCGGAAACGACACGACAGGACGGTGGTAGCATACAGGTGCCGGTAACGAGGTAGTCCGCCTTGAGATCAGTGTCCACGGCTTGCCTCAGCTGCTGGAGCCGCTCGGGGTGGTCGGCGGCATCGCCCTGAATGTCCCCAAAGATGTCCTTGTACTTGCGGGCCACCCAGGCGCCACAAAAGTTGTACACGGCCGCAGCGAATTCCCCCTTGTCCATCGTGTCAGTATTTTGCTAGACCAGAGCAGATTGCGGGCACGTACTGTGCCGCCGCCTTGCATGAACAGGATCTCGTAGTCGTCTGGAATATCCAGACAGGCGGCCAGATCCGCCTTGGCTTGGTTTATGATATCGGCAGCGAGCGGCGAACGGTGCGAGTGCTCAGCGACTATTACGGAAGAAGCCAGAGGTCAGCATTGGTCAGCACGGCCGGCAAAAAGGCGCATCGCAATATGGATCTTGGGACATGCTGGCCTGGGCCATTGCGGGTTTCTGGGAGCTCCATACCGCCTAGGCCAGTGGCCTGGTAGTCGACGAGGGCCTTGGCGGCGTCCTCGAGGACATCGGTAGGTAGCAATGCTGGGCCTGCACCGAAATAGGTGACATCGGACCTGGACGGCATGGCGCCTTTGCGGGGGGATGTAGACTCGAATGTGTCGTGGAAGCTGTGGATGGAGTTGCGGATAGAAAAATCCGGCTGGAACAAGGGCGTCGGGGTCGATCTGCACCAGCTGTGAACGGCGGGAAGCAACGGCGTGACTCGAGATCAGCAATTGGAGCGAGACGCGCAGCTTGGAAAATGGAGGAGTGAGTCAAGATAGAACGGCAAGTTTTTGCTGCGGGGACGGCGCATTGAGACGGTGTGGGGCCACGCAGGATGACGCCAGGCCCAATCGAGGAGATCGCTGATGGTAGTAGTCCATTTTCCAGACCCAACGCAGCGGTTTTCGGACCTTTACTAACACAACAATGTGATACTATGAGTATGTCGCGGCGATCTATCGACGTTGTACCCAAAGACCTATAGTCTATAGGCGAGCTTGAATCACGTTTTGCGTTGGGAAGCAGAAGAGAGCGTAAGGTGTAAATAGTAGTGTGGTAGCCTGTAAGATGGATGAAATGAATCATCTGGTAATAGGGCCGAATCCCACGATACTGCTCTATATTTACACCGAACGGACTGGCCGACCTGGGACGTGTCTGTTTGACAGTGGCGATAGCACTTTTACTGCAAATCCTGGTAACAGATTCCGATCCTGTCCTGCAATCTCATGAACCGTGTAGCGACGAAAGCAAAGTGTCTGGTGTCGAGTGTTCTTCCGACAGCGGTCCGTCGTGATCTTCGAAAGTATCGCTGCCGCCTGCGGACTGGCGCATAATGTGCAGCAGACAGCTCTCCACGCCGCGACGTGCCTCGCCGCTCAGCGACGCCAGCACGTGTGCCATTTGCAAGGCATATCTCGCCTTTTGGGCGCTGTCCGGCAGCTCCACAAGCTCGTCAAACAGGAGGGCATGAAGGCTCTCGACCGACCGGGCCCGATCATGGCAGACAATCAGAAACGCGTCCATGCGGGCGAGGCCACGGGTGTTCCTGGTGCCGCTGCTGATGCTGCTGCTGCTGCTGCTGCTGCTGCTGATGCTGCTGATGCTGCCGGTGGCGGTGGGAGACGAAAGGTGCTCGTCCCACGGCGTCTGCAGGATGATGCTGATAAAGAACACGCAGGCGATGCGGCGAAACTCGGCCGTCGAGCAGATCTCGGCCTCCTCGGGCGTCCCCGGATTCATCGCCTGGCGCTTCATGTCCGCCTGCATCAGCAGCGTGACATCCTGGATGCCAGTGTACTGGCGCAGGCTCTGGCCGTTGCGCCGGTGAAAGTCGACGAGAAAGGTGCGCATGTCCTGGATGAAGGAGAGGAGCCAGAGCCCGCGCAGGCGGCGCAGGTGCTCGTGGCCGGTCGCCGGCTGCTCCGACAGCTCAATGATGTTGTTGGAGCTGTCAAACCACGAGGGCTTGGACATGAGCGAGACGCTACACGCGGTGAGCAGACAGAAAATAACAGGCCGGTCGGCAGCAGGGACAAGACGCACAGGTTGGTGACGAGCTCGAGCCGCCAGTTGGTCTGCAGCGACGGCATGCCGCCTCGGGCCTGGATCATGTGCTGCAGGCCGTCCCGATGGACGCGCCACTCGGTTTCGGTGCCGTAGTACCTCTGGAAGCGAGCCAAGCCAAGCGTGTAAGAGCGGGCGACGGAAAGAGGAAAAGGGGGGACTGGCGCCAACACACCTCGAATGTGAGCAGACGGAGGACCCCGGCAAACACCTCGTCGCTGAGGGCCCGTTCGCGGTCCTGCATCCAGAGTCGGACGATGCGCAGAGCCTCGGCCTTGTAGCGGATGGCCTCGCGCGAGACCTTGATGCCGTTGAGACGGGCCAGATGCGCGGCCGAATGGGCCATGACGGCGTTGAACGAGGCCGCATTGGAGAGATCCAGCGGAAACCAGACGTCGCGCATCGGGTTAAAGGTGTCGGGGGGGAGGTGTCCAAACATCATGGTTGCATACGTGCTCAGCCCTGGTGAACTGATGAGTGGACGTGACTTGCAAAACGAAAAAAGAAAGAAGAAAAAGAGAGAAAGAAAAAAAAGAAAAAAAAAAGAAAAAAGGTGTCACGTACAGTGATGCAGCAGCCGGTGGTGCTGCGCCGTCAGCCGCACCGGAAACATGTCAAACGGGTCGAGCTGGCAGCCCGCGAGCGCATGGTCGAGGCCCGTGAGGGCCTGGGTCGGGATGCCCTTGGCCCAGGGCGGCGCGTCGTGGTACGGGTGCTGGTACTGGCGTCCCGACGTGGCCGAGTCAGACTCGGACGCCGACGCAGACGCCGACGCCGACGCCGACGCCGACGCTGACGCCGACGCTGATGCCGAGGCTGACGCATCCCCCGCATCCTCGGCGGGCCATGGCGGCGAGCCCTCGTGCGTTTGAAAACCAGAACCAGACGCGCGAGACCCGGCGCCGGGCAGCAAGTGGCGCGGCCGGTGTGGCACGGGCCGACTCCCCGAGTTGCTGTTGTGGCTGGGCGGCCGATTCTGCCGCCGCTGCCTCCAGTACTCGCGCATCGCATGGCTGCGCACGCCCGGCTGACCACGATCGAGGACAAACGTGAAGCGGGAGGGCCCGCCGGAACCCTCTGCAGGCTCTGCATTCGACGGCTGCATTTCCGAATCGTCCTTGCACCCATGCGCGACAGGGCGAATGGACAAAGTTGCCAAGTGGGACAAATGGAGTCGGCCGATGGAAAAATAAACGGGACAGGTGAAACGGGATTGGGGGCTGATTCAGAGCAGTGAAGCCAACGGATAAGGCGCCCCGACGATCTTCGTGCATGACTAATCGAATCTGGGGTCTTTGTGGGGCCAGACTCTCGGGCCACCATCTCGATATATACCCCGAAAAGTACAGCATCCTGTAAAGAGAATTAGCCTCGAACGCGGAAAACATGGGGCAGAGGGGACGTCATCCATCACCTGGCTTTCCTATTTTCACATGCGTGGTGATCGCCTTCCGAGAGAAGGCATAGTAAAAGAAGTTTCAATTGGACTGGAGAGTACTCGAATTTACTACTGTCTGCCACACGATTCCACAGCCATAAAGTATATAAAGGATCTACAAAAAAACGACGCGCGTTGGTGCTAAGACCTGGTTCCTGGACGCCCAGGGGATGGGGCTCTTCAAACATAGCACCTTCTCCCAGGAAAAAAAAATGCAGAAGCCGCCACCTTAACCTTGTAGGTGGGACTGGGTGGGACTCTTTGAAAGTCGGGGCTAAGGTCTATTTGGGCATGGCTGATTCCGTGGCGGCGCGGAGGCGACTCCCTAGGTCCTTGTCCACCAGCGAAAAGAGTTCTGCGCCGTGTCAGTATTGTTTTATATTCCTTCTTCTTTTGGTCTCGGACATACCGTAAACCTTTGACCGCAGCGCTGCATTGGTCACCTTGGACACGTTGTCGGCCAGGTTGTCCACCAGCCGGTCCTGGTGGCCGGGTTCACGGCCGAGCACATGCCAGAGGCCCGTGGCCTGCACGAAATCGTCGGGCGTGACGACGCTGGTAAAGTTGGAGACGGTGCCGGCCCACTTCTCGTGCTCGGTCAGCGTGCTCAGGTTCCGCGACGTGGACTTGTACGTGGTCGGCCGCAGCATCGAGCCGACATAGTTGGGGTCGTCGCCGTAGTTGTCGGTAAAGTTCATGAAGCCGTCGCGCTGAAAGGGGCAGTAAACGGGCGCGACCGCGTGGTTGGTCGGCAGCTGCTGGTAGTTGACGCCGAGGCGGTACCGGGCGGCATCCGGGTACGCAAACATGCGGGCCGCGAGCACTGCAGGCATTTTGGTCAGTGATGGTCAGGAATGTCAGAGCGGGCACCACATACTCGGATCGGCAGAGGGAGCCCATCCCGGGACCATGTTGGACGGCGAAAAGGCAGCCTGCTCAATATCGGTAAAGTAGTTGCGGGGCTGATTTTTCGACCGTGTCAGTCGTGTATTCGCGCTTGTGTGAGAGAGGACTCGGGCTTCTTTGCACTTACGTTGCGGTTCAGCGTCAGGCGGCCAATCTGCCGCAGGGGAAAGTCCTTGTGCGGCCACACCTTTGTCATGTCAAAGATGTTGAACCTGTAGGTCTCGGCCTCCTTCGGATCCATGACCTGCACGAAGACATTCCACACGGGGTAGTTGCCCTTTTCAATGGCGCCAGAGAGGTCTTCTACGAGAAAGTCGGGGTTCTCGCCGGCGAGCTTGACAGCCGTCTGGCGGTCGAGTGTCTTGACCCCAATGGTGGTCTTGATGTGCACTTTGATGTACATGAAGGAGCCATCCTAGCATTGGGCGTTGTGTCAGTGGCCGCAACGAGACTCAACCAAT
This sequence comes from Leptographium galeiforme, assembly GCA_004028395.1. Taxonomy (NCBI): domain Eukaryota; kingdom Fungi; phylum Ascomycota; class Sordariomycetes; order Ophiostomatales; family Ophiostomataceae; genus Leptographium; species Leptographium galeiforme. The sequence goes on from RQWE01000075.1 coordinate 7,986, forward strand.
GAATTGGAGAGGGGAGATGGTTACCTCCTTGGTGAACTTGTACGTGTGTCCACTGTAGGCGTTCATGTGGCGAAGAGACGCGGGTGTGCCTCGATCGCTAAAGAGGTGCAGGAGCTCATGAGTACCTTCGGGGTTTCCTACATGGAAGCTGCACGAGGCAGGGTTAACGCATATTCTGTCCGGCGTACACAGCTGCAACTTACTCCCAGAACTGTGATTGTCAGAACCTACATCTTTAAGCAGGTAACAAGGAAAAACTCACCATATCTGGGCTGGGCATATTGGTACGCGGGTGCCTCTTGTGTGAGCGGTTCACCGACGGAAACTTGATCGGGTCCCGGATGAAGAAGACGGGCTACAAGCGTGTTAGACAAGTGTTCATACCGTATGAAGAGGACTTGCCGTATTGTTAAACACCCAGTCCAGGTTGCCCTCGTCCGTGTACAGCTTCATGGCCCAGCCATGGACATCGCGCGCCGTGTCGGCCGAGCCCCGTTCGAGGCTGACTGTCGATATGCGAAGAAGCACCTTGGTCTTCTTGCCAATCTCCTTGAGGAAGCTAGCCGAGGTAATGTCGGTGCAGTCGTGGGTGACTTCAAACTCCCCATAAGCCCTGCGGCTCTGATTAGTTGATCATGTCCGGACCCAGGCCGCTGGCCAACACTCACCCAGCTGCCTTAGCGTGGACAACCCTGCAATATGCCAATGACGTTAGCTCGCATCCCAAGGGGGGTGCATCTCGTCATCCGTCAGATTCCTTTTCGGCAGTTGTAAGCGTACCTCTCGGGCACTCTCTCGCGGGAGAAGTGCGCCAACGTCTCAATGAGTTGCGTGTCCTGGAGGAGGACCAGGCCGCCGCCGGAGCCGTCTCGAAGCTGGACGCTGGTGGCATCGCTCGCGTACGGGCAGCCCTCTGCAAGGGTATAGAAGCCAGGTGCCATTGATCACAAAATGGAACGAGGGAAGCGGTTTGATTGGAAATAGGGAAAGAGTCATTCGGGCCAAGGAGACAAGTGGCCAGGGTGTTTATATACATCCACGCAGAAATATGACGTCCAGTCAGGAATATGACGTCTCATCAGGAAAATGACGAGTGCCATCCTGGATGGGAGCTTGCTCCGAGCTTGCATCCGAGCTTGCATCCGAGCTTGGCTCAGTAAGCTATCAAGAGCGATACCGAGCTCGCGATACGTTGGGTAAACTTCGGGATCTCGGACAGAGTCATACCGGCCGGCTGTCATTGGTTGGCTAGTACTTTCAACTCGGTGGTCTTGGCAGTCGAGTTCTAGATCGAAGAGAGACGAGGACGGAAACCAACAGCTGATGGCCAGAGCTTTATGCCCCACTGCGGCTAGTCTCGAGGTCTGTCGAAAGAGAGCCCAGAGCGGCGGCAGGCAGTACAGCGTCAGATTCACAAGCGAGACCCAGAATGGATTGTCCAAAACGTGGACGTGTCTTACGTCAAGGCCAGAAACCAGCAGGCCAACCGGATGCAATGGGGCCGGCTGCTCTATTGGGCCAAGTGCGGGGTGTGGGGACACTGTAGCGTCCGCAGCTCTGGCTTGCCAGATCCAGTAGAAGTACTCCGCCCAGGTACGTGTGCGAGCCAAAAGAGGCGGCTGAACTGGTAAGCCTACTACTACTGGATATAGCCTAGCGCCATCTTTTCCGCCTTGTGGCAGCCCCCATGTAACGCTCGTTAGTAAGGCGGCCGGGATTGCGGCCCAGAACAGCTTGGCCAGCACAAAGGCGGTCCCCTGTCGAGTGTGACAGGCAGAGGTCCAACATGGCAGTGTTAGCGTCCATGTCGCGGACTCCGGACCTTGTGCAACAAAGCGCGGGCCACGGCGACCAGAACTTTTGTTGCGCTTTGTGTAAAAATCATGGGATTTTGGTAGAAGCTGCGAGGCGACGGGTGGGCCTCTTGCCGTGTTGGCAGGGGGGTGGACAGTACAGGATGGGCTGCTGACATGAAGAAACTCGGCAACTCGGAACCTTTGCGTCACTTTGCATCGGCCCCGGCCAATGGAAGAGGCCCGGTGTCTCATCGCGGAACACGGACGGGTCTAGATCGTTCCGGTCGAGACACATGCTCAAAGCAGCAGGAGTAGCAGGCGGCGCCTTGGCTGGGAGAGAGTAGTTGCCCGTTGGTCTGAAGCCGGCATGAGTAAGAACACACAGCTCTCCGCATCCATGTGCATGGTCGGCATGACGGCACATTGCAGTCTCACAAGTTCGAGTTCCACGGCCACGGCCACGTCTATAAGATGTCGGGCTTGCCTCTCCATCGGATGTTGTGTTTCTTCAGGACAAGACAAGAGTTCAGAGCAAGAATCACAAGACATTCCCACCACCACCACTTTCAAGCCGCTTGATTCACAATGGCTCCCCCCACCAACGGAGCGCACTATGATTTTATCATTGTCGGCGGCGGCACGGCGGGCAACGTGGTGGCCGGCCGCCTGTCGGAGAACCCCAAGGTGAAGATCCTCATCATCGAGGCGGGCGTGGGCAACCCGGAGGAGGTGGCGGACATTACGACGCCGGCGCGGGCCATGGACCTGCGCGGCAGCGAGCACGACTGGGCGTACAAGACGACGATTGTGCGGCGCGACGACTACGAGCGCATCGAGAAGCCCAACACGCGCGGCAAGGCGCTGGGCGGCAGCTCGTCGCTCAACTACTTTACGTGGGTGCCGGGCTGCAAGCCGACGTTTGACCGGTGGGCGGCCTTTGGCGGCGACGAGTGGACGTGGGATCCGCTGGTGCCGTACCTGCGCAAGAGCGCCACGTACCACGACGACCACAAGCTGTACGCGTCCGGCCTGAGCAAGATTGGCGGCGGCGGCCCGCTGCCGATTTCGCACGCGGAGCTGATTGACGACATGGCCGACTTCCGCGCGGCGCTGACCAAGGCCTGGAAGTCGCAGGGCCAGCCGCTGACGGACAACATCTACGACGGCGAGATGAACGGGCTGGTGCACTGCGTCGACACCATCTACCACGGCCAGCGCTCGGGCAGCTGGCTCTTTGTCAAGAACAAGCCCAACATTACGATCCTGGCCGAGACCTACAGCAAGTGTCTCCTGCTGGACGGCGACAAGACGGCCAAGGGCGTGACGGTGCTGCACGGGCCCAAGGGCCAGCAAAAGGAGCTCAGCTACTACGCGGACCGCGAGGTGATTCTGTCGCAGGGCGTGTTTGAGAGCCCCAAGCTGCTGATGCTCAGCGGCATCGGCCCCAAGGCCGAGCTGGCCCGCCACGGCATCAAGGTCGTGGTCGACTCGCCGCACGTCGGCCAGAACCTGCTGGACCACCCGGGCGTGCCCTTTGTGCTCAAGGTCCGGGACGGCTTCGGCATGGACGACCACCTGCTGCGGGCGGGCCCCAGGAACACGCAGGCGCTGCAGACGTACGCAAAGGGCCATGCCGGCCCCCTCGGCTCGGGCCTGCTGGAGCTGGTCGGGTTCCCGCGCATCGACACGTACCTCGAGCGCGACGCCGAGTACAAGGAGGCCAAGGCGGCCAACCACGGCGTCGACCCCTTCTCGCCCGAGGGCCAGCCGCACTTTGAGCTCGACTTTGTGTGCATGTTTGGCAGCGCCTTCCAGTGGCACTACCCCGTGCCCAAGACGGGCTGCTACACCAGCGTGGTCGTCGACCTGGTGCGGCCCGTGTCGGAGCCCGGCGAGGTGACGCTGCGCAGCGCCGACCCGCTGCAGCAGGCCGACATCAACCTCAACTTTTTCGCCAGCGACCTCGACATTATCGCCATGCGCGAGGGCATCCGCTTCTCCTACGACGTGCTCACCAAGGGCGACGCCTTCCGCGACCTCGTGCTGGACGAGTACCCCTGGGACATGCCGCTCGACGACGACGTGGCCATGAAGCGCGCCGTGCTCGACCGCTGCCAGACGGCCTTCCACCCGTGCGGCACCAACCGGCTGTCCCAGAACGTCGGCCAGGGCGTCGTCGACCCGCAGCTGCGCGTGCACGGCGTGCGCAAGCTGCGCGTCATTGACGCCTCCATCATCCCCGTCATCCCCGACTGCCGCATCCAGAACTCGGTCTACATGATTGGCGAAAAGGGCGCCGACCTGATCAAGGCGGCCCACAAGGACCTGTACAAGTCGTAGGGGCTGAAGGAACCCGAGGGATTGGACAGGAGGGGGGGGACTGAAGGATCGGATAGGAATGCAGTGTCTTGTAGGGTCAGTTTGAGCCGGAAAGCATCTTGTAAGGGCGGGAAGTGGAGAGGTGGTCGTCAAGCTCTGTTGTAATTTGCTGTCGTATAGTTCATCCATTTCGTAACTTGCCTTTTACAGTGACATATAGTAGGAAACACATGACACACTTAATAGGCACCGGTACAGAGTACGAGTACGAGCATTCTTACACACCAAAAGACCCAGCCACGCAGTACGGAGTACTTGTACTCATGCCTATCTGGGACAACTCGGACAGCCCCCCCCCTGCTTAGCTTCTCCGGTCTGAGACCATGCCGCCCGGAGCTTATTCAGTCCCTGCCACGCCCTCTGCCCCCTCTGCTCTTTGCCGGTTACAACGCCACTTGCGTGATTGGCCGTCGGCACCCAGAGCCAAAATGAACCCCGCCAGAAACGTGCGAGTACAAGTACGAGGTCTTGTCCCCAAACTGCCGCCCAGCATCCGGCTCCCATGGCGATTGCGGCTACAGGAGCCCTTGTGATCAGAGCGGCTTGTCGGACGAGCTCGAGCCCGGGACTTTTTTTGTCGATCCGGCCACGGCTTCTTTGCCCAGCAGTCCTACACATTGCCATCAGAAACATGAGCAGAACCGCAGCCGGCGTGTGCCGCGCGCACCTGGCGGTGCCGCAGCAGGTCGACGCCCCCCTCACGGCCTCGGCCGTCTTCTTGGTGGTCACGGTCAACCGCCAGACGGCCGACGCCATGGCCACGGTGCGCTCGACGCTGGCCAGCGTCGACGACCTGGTCAAGAACGTGGCGTTCCGCGACCTGACCGGCCACGTCAGCTGCACGGCCGGCATCGGCAGCGACGCCTGGGACGGCCTCGTGGGCCTGCCGCGGCCGGCGGAGCTGCACCCCTTCCGGGCCGTCCACGGGCCCAAGCACACGGCCGTGTCGACGCCGGGCGACGTGCTGTTCCACATCCGGGCCGAGCGGCGGGACCTGTGCTTTGAGCTGGAGCGCCAGCTGCTGGTCAGCCTGGGCGACGCCGTGACGGTGGCCGACGAGACGACGGGCTTTCGGTGGGTTGTCTTTTTCACTCTCTTTTCGTGTCTCGTTCTGTTCTCACTTCTCACCCCCCAGCTACTTTGACAATCGAGACCTGCTCGGCTTCGTCGACGGCACCGCCAACCCCACGGGCTCGGCCGTCGACGAGGCCGTGCTGGTGGCCGCCGAGGACGACCAGTCGTCGCCGGCCGCGCCCGGTGGCAGCTACGTGGTGGTGCAGAAATACGTCCACGACATGGCCGGCTGGACCAAGCTGCGCACCGAGGACCAGGAGGCCATCATCGGGCGCACCAAGCTCGACAATATGGAGCTGGCCGACGCCGAGGGCGACGCCGTGCAGCGCTCGCACAAGACGCTCAACACGATTGAGAGCGGCGGCGACGAGCTGGACATTCTGCGCGACAACATGCCGTTTGGGTCGCCCGGCTCCGGCGAGTTCGGCACCTACTTTATCGGCTACACCCGCCGGCTCTGGGTCCTCGAGAAGATGCTGCAGCGCATGTTTGCCGGCGATCCGCCCGGCCTGCACGACCGGCTGCTCGACTACTCGACGCCGCTGACGGGGTCCGTGTTTTTTGTGCCGGCGGCCGGCGTGCTGGCGGGGTTGGAGTGAAAGAGGGCGAGGCAGAGAGAGATTTGGTGGGTGTCGTTTTTATTAGGGGGGTTTTTTTTTTAAATTAGGGTTTCCAGTTTTTGGCAAGAAACGTCGATACCGTACGAATTGAATCCCTCGTGCTGCTCCTGTTCCGTCCGTGTAGAACAGCACCGTGATTATGCACGCGCAAACGTGACGACGTGACCAAGCTTGGCTCGAACCGACGGCACTTTGGCGATCAAACCAGGGGCCGCGCGCGCACGCGTAAAGTGGTTCTTATTTTTGCTGCATGGGCGGGGTCTCTGCAAAGGGCGGACGGACGCGTCGCGCAGAGCCAATCAAGACTCTGTCGTGCGCCCTGCGTCCATTAGGTCCGGCGGGGGGGGGACAGGAGGGAGCAGCGGCCGCCCTAGCGTCCGCAGGGCAAACAGAGAGCTGTCAGCCAGTCGGCACGCGTGTCTGACAGGGGGGGCTGAATCACAACAAGACGCACAGAACACACAGAGGCTCCAAACCGCTCAAAACGCTCAAAACGCGGGCCCTCTGGGCGGAGCAGCGCCCGCGACCCTTGCTTTGTTTTTGCACGATTTTCTGTTTTGGAGTGGGTTTTTGTTATGGGTGTTGTATGGCGACGCTCATTGTCTGTGTTTTTTGGGGTGTGGATTTTCACGGCCTCACGCGCGACCGCGCCTGCTGCACACCGTTCTTGACCACGTGGAGTCGCAGGATCTCGCGCGCACACACACACGAGCAAGATCCCCTCCCACCGTGGAGGGCTCTCTTTGAGAAGCATTGTTGCCTTGTTGCATTGTGCATTGTGCATTGTGCGAGTGGTAAAGTACCACAAGCACAGCAGGCTCGAGCAGCTGAATGCGCTGAATAGCGCTGAATGGCCTGAATGGGGTTGAATGGCCTGAATAGGTACAAGTAGTTACGACGCTTGAATGGCGTGAATCAAAAAAGGACGGGCGACGGCCGGGAGCAGCCTGAAAATCACTGGGAAGCGCGGCAAGGCACTACTACAGCAGATACGGAGTACGTGACGCTCCTCCCCCCACCACAACAATGGGCAACAACAAACAAGGCCCGGTAACTGCACCTGCCCCTGCCCCGAGCGCGCCTCGCTGGCTGGCCCTTTTCGCGCCGTTGTGCTCCACTCCCAGTCGTTGTGGCGCCCAGCACCCCCCCCCGAGCCCACAGCGACGCACACGGCACTAGTCCGCATGCGGTATTATATGGCCCGTGCCCACTCGCCCTTCCACAACACCCAGGGATTCCCCCTTTCTGAGACCAACTCGCTTGGGGGGGGGGGGGGGGGGGCACTGGAGAGAAAACGAGACGGGAACGCCTCTGCATGTCAGCAGTCTGAGTTGCTAAAACCAATATCCGGTAAGCAATCATCATCTTTGAAGAGGGGGGGGAGGGAGGCTGGGGAGAGGGTGTTGGACAACAAGGCAGCACGCTATTGGGTTCTTTTTCAGTGTTAGCGGTTTTGACAGGGCGTTTTCCGGATCTGTTTTGTCGGTTTTGTCGGTTCGCCAAGAGCTTCTGTTGGCCAAATCATCAGACAGTTTTCCTGATTGACTGCTTCTGGCCCAGTACGACTGCCTAGTCGCAATAATAAGCGGCCGGCAGATCTGTCCGGACCTCGTATCGAAGCGCCGGTACATGTCGCCAATGCAACAGTGCCTAGCACGCACACCAGTCCGTCGCTCTCGGTTGTCCGATGGCAGGCTGAGGCTCGGCATCCCTGGCTTCACTTCTTGGCTGTCCGTTTTCTTGGCTGTCATCCAATCCTTCGCGGCTCAGCACGGCACCTGCAGCGTGGCCGATACGGAATCGAGACTGTTTGTCAAGCAACGAGGCGCGGGCGCATCTTGGCTCAGACGAAACAGACTGTCAAAGAAACACGCAAAGACCGAGAGGGTGTCCCCGGATGGTGGTGCCTGACACTCGAGACACTACGTCACAACGTTGGGCTCTGAACTTTATACGAACCTCCGTACCGGTTGCATTCCCTAGGCCCGAAATCACGCGTGTTGGTCCCCCAATCGGGCTAGCTGTTGACCGGTCAGACGAGGCAGGGCTGCCAGTTCCCAGAGGCGGCACGATTCGCTTACCATTTCGGTGTTGCAATGGTTGGCAGGACACTAGACACGCTAGAGAGAGTGTACTCGTAAGGTATCTTACAGTCCGTTACCCCATGGCGGGAAAGAGCTTACTCCGTACGCTCTTGCCAGGATTACGCGAAAAAATATCCCGACCCCGCTTGTGAAGTCATACTCGTAACTGTAGGGGCACGGCCCAGGCTCGAGGCCTAGCTCGACCTGGTCCGGCAAGCGCATAGCACCGGGCACCGTCGGTCGAGGGTCCTCCCGATTCAAGCTCCGTGGAGACGGCTCTTATTGTCCGCCGTCGTGCCCACAGCGGCAACAAACGGCCGCTATTGGTTGAGCTACAGTAAACCTTCACGATGTGCTCTCAATTCAGCGTCTTGCATCTGAGTCAATTCTGATTCTCGTGACCAGAGCAGGAAAATGCCAAATGCATTAACCGCGGGATGAGACAGACGACAGCCAAAAGAAATATGAGTTCAAGACTCTTGCCAAGACTTTAGAATACAGGCGCAACCCGGTCGGATTGTCCCAACAGTGCTCACAGACGATCTCGCGGGAGATTTCCGTGTCAAATTAAGCTTAAGCTTCACTCTTTGCGACTCTACCTTAATGAGGTCGATCTTCATCTGGTATTGCGCCCAACTACTCCAGCGTGCCGTTGCGCATGTTGTGTCTTATTCTGTTGAGCTTTCTCGGACAACGGACCGCACTTCTCCATCGAGTTGTCACCTCGGTACCGACGCGTGGCCAGTACTTTTCTAGACAGCAGCGTATGATGACTTCTATTTACAGAAGATTCAAATGGCAGCGGTGTAGAGTGCGGGCCACAGAAGTCTTGGAGACCTTTCCGGTTTCGAGTTTACTCTTGCTGTCTCTGTTGCGCTATCCGGAACCACACGCCGTAGAGGTGGATGAAACCTGTCTGGCAGTGGGAAGTCACCAGCTCTCATTCTAAAATTTGATCGAACAATTTTTTGCCTTTGCCTACCTATCCTTGCTGCCTTCGGCCTACCTGTTCTATCGCGACCCGTCTCGGCACCGAGACCGAAGTCCTGGGGCGGCAACGGACACATATCTCTCTCTCTGCACATCCCGGAGAACCCCCCGGCTTCATAGTCTCGCCCCGTTGCAATGCTTTCTTTTTCCCTTCGCATTTTCTCCTGCTAGTGCCACATGGGAAACCAAGGATGTGCCCTCACCCTCATGCACGAGAAATGCAAGGTTTTTTTCCCAAGCACATGACCCATAGTTGTGACGCAGATGTGAATGCAGAAAAGGATAAGAGTCTGCTCTATCCTCCCATAATTTTGGTTATTGTTTTTGGATCAGGGAAAGGCGGTACTAGGTGGATCTCGTTGGCGAGGGATCGCAAGAGAGCTGTGATGAAAGCTCCAAAACACGAACCTCTTGAGGGGACACATGGCGACATGACAACATACTCTGGGTAGACCTACCAAGGGCACCGATATCCTACATCAGTCTACATATGCTTTTCGATTCCGTCTCGGCCCGAACATATCCTCGGGCTTCGCTTTATGAATAAAAAAGGGTACACCCTGCCGAACACCGCTACTCCAACAGAGGTGGCCGGTCGCCGGTGTCATTTTTGTCCTCTTCTCGCAGCCGCTGCTTCAGCTTCTCCCTCAGAAAGTCACTCAACCCAATGCTTTGGTCCGTTAGCATTTAAAGGGCTTGCGCTTCGGCACGAGACAACACCCTTGGCCACTTACATGCCCTCATTGGTCACAATGCGGTACGTCCCGGACGTCTGGAAGTTGTCGAGCAGGATTCCGTGACTGTCCACTTCGACACTGCCAAGGATGTCTTCGGGCCTGGCTGCCAGTCAGCATATGAGGAGGTTGCGCTTGTTTGTGGCCGTTTCCCGTACCATGCTATCCTTCCAAAATCAGGAGGGTTTCTCAACTGGAGAGTGTCAGCAACTCTCCCACAGGACAGCACACAGACTCCGTCTTGACTTACGTCGCTCAGGTGCACCCAGCCGCCGACTCCTCCTGTGGAACCATCTCGGTGGCTATGGAGCGAGGACGCATTCCCGTTAGCTTCTTAGCTTCTATTTCGGGAGTCACCTAGCCGTCCACGTACGATGCCCCTCCAGACCCACCACTCCCGCCACCAACACCAAATATCGAGCCGCCCGGAGCCGCATAGACCAGAGCCTGGGACTTCAAGTCCTCGTCCAGGTGTGCATATTCGCGGAGAGTGTCGTTCAAGATCGACATGAACCGGGGGTTGGCCGTGAAGGACTTGGGCGTAGGCGGCAGCTCAGTGGTCGTGCCGATGGACGCGGCGGTGGACGGTGGGCTTGCGTCGAGGAAGCTGAGCAGGTATGACGGCGGCAGTGTTGCGAGACGGAAGGCTTTCTGGAGGGATGGTCAGCTCCGAAGCTGACAGGTATATCTTACATGGAAGCGGAGGATTCACAATATGGGGGTTTGTTGACAAGACGCTAATGCTGCGTACAAACGGACGGGCCGTTCGCATCAGCTGTGGTCTTGGAACGAGCCGGAAAACGGACATGGAAGCCATTTCTTCAGTTGGTCGTGAGCTGTCTTTGGAGCTTCTGAACAGAACGTCCGTCGCAAAGGCTATACAGGAGCTAATATGAGCGATTGGATGTGGGGAAGGAGGGGGCTAGGCGGGCGGTGAGGCTCATTGAGCGCTAAACGCGCCGACGCGGGTTCTGCCAGGCAAATCGCGTTCTAACGCGTCGGCCCTTAATGCATCGCCAGACTTTGAAGCTTAAAGACAACCGACCAAGACAAGCCCCCCCGAGGCGCAGCACGTCTCTCTGTCGACCCAATCTCGCTCCCAACCTCACCACCACACGATGACGTCCGACACCGTGTCTGCGGCCAAGCTCAGCCCCCGGAAGCAACGGCAAAGCAAGCCGCTCTCGGATACTTTTTTTGGTGCTCGAGGCATCACCAGCACGCCATCGGCGGCACAGTCCTCCCAGCTACTGTCGTCGTCACCCGCCTTTGCCACGCCCCTGCATCCGATACGACCTTTTGATCCACATGGAAGGGCACCTGGGGTGGCGGCGGCGGCAGCAGCAGCAGCCAAGCCGACAATCCTACCGATGCTGCTGCCACCGGCGACGTTGCGTCCCCTCGCGTTCCGCACGTTCACCAAGAAGCACAGCTTGACGCTGACATCATCAGCATTGCAGGAGCTGGCCACCTTTATCGGGCGGCACTGCGGCTCGGGCTGGCGCGAGGAGGGCCTGGCGGAGCGGGTGCTGGAGGAGACGGCCAAGAGCTGGAAGAACCGCAACTGCGGCTTCATCGTGGACGGCGCTAGCGCTGAGCTCAAGGAGATCCTCAAGACGCTCGAGGGCAACATGAGTGGCGGCCGGGTGGTGCACGGCGGACCCGGCAGCAAAAGCACCAGCACCACTGCCGCCAGCACCACCACCCTTCCCGTCGGGCTCAGCCGGCAAGACAGCCTGCGGCTGAGCGCGTCCCACGAGAAAGAGATTGCCAACACGAGACTGGGGCTGCGGCCAGCGGCAACTGGCGGGCGACCGGCGTTGCTGGCGCGAGAAGACAGCCAGGTCAGCGCGGGCGTGGAGGGAGGCGAGGCGGACGAGGACGATGGCATGGACGAGGACGGGCTGGCGGATCCGCGGCGGTGGCTCAAGGTGATTGGGGCGTTTGACCAGCCGCGGATGGTGTACAACACGTCCAAGAAGCACTTTGAGCGGGACACGTCCAAGCCGTCGCTGCTGCCGAACGTGGCGCAAAAGACGGCCGTGTTCCGGAACCGGTTCAACGTGATCCACCAGCGGCTGCTCCGCAACGAGCTATTCCAGAGCTCGGCGGTGGCGGAGGCGCGGGCGGTGTCGACGCTGAAGCCGTCGTCGGCGGGCGGTTCGGCAGCGGCGGCGCCGCAGTCGCACAAGATCACGCCCGTGGCCAACCTGCTGGGCCGACACGGGACGCACCACATGTTGCTGGGCATGCTGGTGATGCTGCCGACGGGCCGGCTGTCGCTGTGCGACCTGTCGGCATCGATCGCGCTGGACCTGACGAGCGCGGCGGCGATCCCGCACGACTCGGCCTGGTTCGCGCCCGGCATGATCGTGCTGGTGGACGGCGTGTACGAGGAGGAGGCTGAGCTGGCGGGCCGGGGACTCAACGGGGCGACGGGTGTGGGCGGCACGATCGGCGGGCGATTTCAAGCCTTCTTCATCGGCCAGCCGCCGAGCGAGAAGCGACGGGTGACGCTGGGGATGCGCGGGCCCGACGACGGCGAGGAGCACACGATCGGCGGTGGATTTGGCTGGATCGACTTTCTTGGGGTCGGCAGCCAGCGGGCAGTGGGGGCACGCATGCGCAAGCTGGAGAGGCGGCTGCGGCTGCGGCGGCAGGCAGGGGCGGCGGAGAGGCGGCGGCTCGAGGCGCAGGGGAGTCGGGAAGACGAGACGCAGACGCAGACACAGACCGAGTCACAGACCGAGTCACAGACCGAGACACGGATCGAGACACAGATCGAGCCCGAGACGCAGCCAGAGACGCAGCCGGAGCCGCCAGGACGCCTCCGCATAGTGATACTGGGGGAGGTGCACCTGGACGAGCCGCGCACGCTGCCGGCGCTCAAGGCGATCCTGGGACGGTACGCGGCCGAGCCGGAGGGATCGACGCCGGTGGCGTTTGTGGTGGTGGGCAACTTTACCGAGCACGCCGTCATGGCGGGTGGAGGCAGCGGCGGCAGCATCGAGTACAAGGAGTACTTTGACGCGCTGGCGTCGGCGCTGGCGGACTGGCCGACGTTGCTGCAGGCGTCGACCTTTGTGTTTGTGCCGGGCGACAATGACGGCTGGGTGTCGTCGTTTGGCGCCGGCGCGGCGGTGCCGCTGCCGCGCAAGCCGGTGCCGGACCTGTTCACGTCGCGGGTGCGCCGGGCCTTTGCCAGCGCCAACGCCGAGGCCGGCCTGGCCGACGGCCGTGGCGGTGCGGCCGTCTGGGCCACGAATCCCTGCCGACTGTCGCTGTTCGGGCCCAGCCACGAGCTGGTGGTGCTGCGGGACGATCTGGCCGGCCGACTGCGGCGCACGGCAGTGCGGCTGGCGGCGCGAGGCGCCGAGATGGACGTGGACGGACCCCCGGCCGCCGACGACGACATTCCCCACGACGTCCAAACGGCCCGCAAGCTGGTCAAGACGGTGCTCGACCAGGGCTACCTGGCGCCCTTTCGGCCGGCAATACGGCCGGTGCACTGGGACTTTGCCGGAGCGCTGCACCTGTACCCGCTGCCGACGGCGCTGGTGCTGGTCGACACGACGGCGCCGCCGTTTTGCGTCACCTACGAGGGCTGCCACGTCCTGAACCCGGGCAGCCTGCTGGTGACCGGACGGCGCGGGACGGCGCGCTGGATCGAGTACGAAATTGGACGCACCGGCACGGTGCGGGAATGCTCGTTTTGATGTGCTGTGCGGCACGATACGATCTCATGATATTAGAGGGCCAGGAGCCAGCGACGGCCATTCATAGCGGATAGGCGCTAGTCAATGCAAGATATGATGGCCAACGGTTTTGCGGGAGCAGCGGGCGTTGGGGCAGGTCGTACGAGTTCGATTGGGAGACTGCCGAGGCGGGAGAGTTGGGTAGAGTTTGGTGGGTACGAGTACGAGACATGATGCGCTGTAATATAGGTGTTTGCAATATTGACATGGTGGCAGCTGGCCTAAAGCTTGTTCTGCTCTGATCTGACATCCCGACGGCAGGTGCTTTTGTCTGCAGGATCAGTTTGGCGATTTTGACAGCGTTGACATGTGGAAAAATCTCATCAGGAACCGGCTTAGTGATGAGCAGCTTGTCTGTGGAAGCGCATGGACGAGAGCTGATCCTGATTACTTGATGAACAAAAGTCGATGCGTGTCAGCCGTGTCAGAAAGCATAAGCCATAAATATACGCGTAAAACTGGCCTCTACTCCACTTATCTGCCACTGCTTTTGCTTTAGCTCCTACCCGGGTCCATCCTCGAAGGAATCAACTACCATCCACCACGAATTGTGCTTGTCGCTGTCCTTTTTGCTCCTTCAGTCTGCAACGCGGCCGCTCTTTCCCTTTCCCGACCGCGCTGCGCGCCCGAGAAGAGCAAGCCAAGATGGCCGGCATCGAGCAGCTCGAAATCCACAGCAAGGTGAGCAACGCGACAGCCCCGCATCCAGCCGTCCTGGTCCGTCTGACGCGTGCAGTCCTACATTGTGCGGTGGGCCAAAGTCGACGAAGGCTACACGATCTCGTGGAGTGTGCAGCCACATAAGAAGTCCATGTGCGTGACCCTCGATCGCACCTTCCCTCTTTTTGCTCCCCTCTGCCGTGCCTGCCCTCCTGCTACTGCCTAGCGCAACTCTGACCTGTCTTTTTTTTTTGGGGGCCACAGCAACTTTGGCATCGTGAAGCATCCAGGCACCGGCGGCACCAACCTGACGACGTTCCAGTCCGAGCTCGATGACGAGAGCAGCGCGGCCGACGGGGTGTCCGAGGCCAAGACGGGCCGTTTTGCCAAGAAGGAGCCTGGGACGGCGGAGGAGCAGCTGCGAAAAAAGGGTTTCCGGCTGGTCCAATGGCACGGAAAATGCGATGCCGACAAGGTGTCGCAGGGGACGTACGACGTGCAGGCGGGCGACGGCGGCATGTTCGGGCTCGTGTTTGACAATACGTTTTCGAAGCAGACGTCCAAGAGCGCGACGTTTGTGCTGCTGACGTATCCGAGCGGCATGGCGCCGCAGCCGACGACGATGCCAAGCGGGCCGACTGTGGCGGGTCTGCCGGGCCTGCAGGCGCCGGCGAACGCGCGGGCCAGCAAGACGAGTCTGGTGCGGCACAGCAGTCCGCGGCTGGGCGTCGCGGCCGCGTCCGAATCGGTCGACAGCCTCGGCAGCCACGTGGCGCCCAATGGCCAAAGTGCCGGCAGCACGTCGGCGGCCGCGGCGACGGCGACAACGACAGCGAGCCAGGTAGCCAGCCAGATGGCGAGCCAGACGGCCTCGTCGACAAACTACCACGTCGGCACGCTGATGAAGCGGCGGCGCAAGCGCGGCCAGGGCTATGCGCGGCGCTTCTTCTCGCTCGACTACGCGACCTGCACGCTCTCGTACTACTACAACCGCAACTCGTCGGCGCTGCGCGGGGCCGTGCCGCTGAGCCTGGCGGCCATTGCGGCCGACGAGCGGCGGCGCGAGATCACCATCGACTCGGGCGCCGAGGTCTGGCACCTCAAGGCGTCCAGCGTCAAGGAGTTTACCGACTGGGCGCGCGCCCTGGAGCGGGCCAGCCGCATGGCCCGCGGCATGGAGCACCTGCGACGCGTGCGCTCGCTCCAGCCGGCGTCGGTCAAGGCGGCCGGCGTCACGCCCCAACAGGCGCTGCAGGGCGAGCATCGCGAGTGGCAGCAGGTCGAGGCGCTGGTCAGCCGCGTCGTGGGCACGCGCGACGCCCTGCGACGTCTGGTCAAGACCACGGCCGCGCAGCAGCATCTCAGCGTCAACAGCGCGCGGCACCCGCCGCCAACACCGTCGCCGCTGCTGCCGGTGCTCGACGACGGGGACGATTACCTGGCGGCGTCGGCGGCGGCGGCGGCGTCTGCTGGCGAGCGCCGGTCGTTTTGGCGCCGCAAGTCTTCGGCGGCACCGCTGCCGCAGGCGATGCAGCCGGCCGTCGCATCTGCCATGGCCGTGACGGCACCGGCCGGGGTCGCATCCATGGCCGCAAACGGCGGGCGCAACGAGGGACACGGGGCAGGGCCCGAGGAGGACTCGATGCACGGACACTGCCAGGCGCTGCTGGACGACCTCGACGCGGTGGTGGCGGAGTTTACGAAACTGCTGGCCACGAGCAAACAGCGGCGGACGACGGCGGCGGTGGCGGTGGCGGTGGCGGGCCACGGCGGCAGCGGGATGGAAGCCGCGCCGCGGCGGAGCCTGGACTCGACGGCATCAGACGAGTTCTTTGACGCGGCCGAGGGCGAGACTCAGCAGCCGCAGATGCTGCGGATGATCGACGCCCACAGCGAGACGGACGAGACGCCGGGCACGGACATGGACGAGACGTCGTCGCTGCACGAGCGGTCGTCGGTGTCGTCGGCGGACGGCGAGGAGGACTACGCGGGCGCGGGCGAGGACGCGGACGGGACAGCGAACCTGTTCCCGGCCAAGCCCAAGTCGCTGACGCCGCTGCCGATTGCGGAGGTGGTGCAGCGACGGGCGGGCATCCCGCCGTCGACGGTGCTGCCGCCGAGCCTGATTGCGTTTGTGCGCAAGAACGTGGGCAAGGACCTGTCGACCATCTCGATGCCGGCCTCGGCCAACGAGCCGACGTCGATGCTGCAGCGGGTGGCCGAGCAGCTCGAGTACGCGCAGCTGCTGGACGAGGCGACGACCAAGACGCGGCCCGAGGAGCGGCTGCTCTACCTGGCGGCGTTTGCGGTGTCGCAGTTCTCGGGCGGGCGGGTCAAGGAGCGGGCGATCCGCAAGCCGTTCAACCCGCTGCTGGGCGAGACGTTTGAGCTGGTGCGGGCCGACAGCGAGGTGCCGGGGGGGCTGCGGCTGCTGGTGGAAAAGGTGAGCCACCGGCCGGTGCGGCTGGTGATGCAGGCAGACTCGGCGGCGTGGTCGTTTGCGCAGGCGCCGGCGCCGTCGCAAAAGTTCTGGGGCAAGAGCGCCGAGATCATCACGGAGGGACGGGTGCGGGTGGTGCTGCGGCTGGCGGACGGGACGGAGGAAAAGTACTCGTGGACGCTGGCGACGGTGTTTCTGCGCAACGTGGTGGTGGGCGAAAAGTACGTGGAGCCGGTGGGCACGATGCACGTGGTCAACGACAGCACGGGGGCGCGGGCCGTGGTCGAGTTCCGGTCGCGCGGCATGTTTGGCGGCCGCAGCGAGGACGTGCACGTGGAGGCGCTGGACGCGGCCGGCGCGCCCACGGGCCTGTCGCTGACGGGCACGTGGACGCAGGCGCTGCGGCTGGTCGACGGATCCTTGTCGGGGTCGTCCTCGTCGCGCAACGCCGCCGCGCTGTCGGGCACCGAGATCTGGCGCGTCGGCCCGCTCGTCGACGACGCCACCCACGTCTACGGCCTCACGCGCTTTGCCGCCACGCTCAACGAGATCACGGCGCTCGAGCGCGGCCGTCTGGCGCCCACCGACACGCGGCTGCGCCCCGACCAGCGCTTTGCCGAGGAGGGCCGGCTCGACGAGGCCGAGACCTGGAAGACCCGCCTCGAGGAGGCCCAGCGCACGCGTCGCCGCCAGATGGAGGAGCGCGGCGAGGAATACCACCCGCGCTGGTTCTCCAAGGTCGCCACCGGGCCCGACGGCGACGAGGTCTGGCGGCTCAAGGGCGGCAAGGACGGCTACTGGGAGGAACGCGCGCGCGGCACCTGGTCCGGGGTCGAGGACCTCTTTGGCGAGTGAGCAGGGACGGATGGTGCGTCGTGCGTGGTTGTTGTGCGTGGTTGTTGTGCGTGGTTGTTGTGCGTGGCGTTGTTGCTTTTGGGCGTCTTGACGGGAGGAAATACCAAGGGGAGGTGTTTTACACTTTGTTCTGCACTGTTGGAGCTGTTACATGGAGCTAGTTTGGACAATTCTGTCTGTGCGTTTTTGCGTCTGTGATATGGTGTTTTCGTGTTCCTGTGCTTGTTGCTAGACGGCCAAAACCGACGCCAACGGCACGTTCCACCACCAGCCAGCCACGGCCATGGCGCCGACGCTCATGCTCACGGCCATGAGCAGGTTGACGTCGTTATTGTCGAGCAGATCCCAGCCGTTCTCGGCCACGCGGCTGGGCCGATAGTCGCCGAAGCTGGGGCGGCGATGGGGGACGTGAATGTCGTAGCGCTGAACGGGCGGCACCTCGGCGGCGGCCTTGGCAGCAATGTCCTGTTCATCAGCGTCGCTGTCGTCACCAACGGCGGTATCGGCGGCCACAGGATCGACGAGGCGGCCGTGCATGTGCATGTGCGGCTGCTCGGCGACGAGCACGCGCGTGCCGCCGTGGCCCTCGACGATCTTGCCGGAGCGGACGTCGCGCACGGAACGCTGCAAGAGGCCGCCGAGGACCGAGTCGGCGACGCTGCCGAGCAGGCCCCAGACGGTGAGGCCGAGCAGCAGCTGGCGGCGCTGGGCGGCGGTCCAGCAGGTGCCTTTGGGGTCGGCGGCGCGGCCGCCGAGCAGGGCCGGGTCCATGTTGGGGGCGCACAGCGGCAGAAACAGCATGGCGGCCGTCACGACAATCATGGAGCCCAGCAGGCCGGCGGCGAGACCGCCGAGCGTGACGCCGCCGTTGGTGCCGCGCGGCACGCGACGCAAGCGCAGCGACGTGATGAGGCGCGGCGTCTCGCCCGACAGGATGCCCAGCTCGCTCGAAAAGGTGTCGGCCGCGACGCACGCGTAGTTGGCAATGATGCCGATGACGAGCAGGTCGCCGCCCCAGGCGTAGCACAGCGAGCCGACGGGCGCAGGAGAAAGACTCGGCTCTGCGTGCCACGCCGCCAGCGCCTCACGTCGCCGGTACAGCTGGTACGTATGCAGCAGCGACAGGACCGAGGCGACAATGGAGTTGGCAAACACTAGGGACGTCAGTTTTGGCCAAAGACCTCGCTCTCCTCTACCGAAACCCACCTTGCACATGCGTTCTCGCCCCCTCGCCGCCGCTCCCCGACGGCCCGTCCGCCGGAAGGGTCAGCTGCGCCTTGACCTTTTCCTTGACCTGTCTGCCGTCAGCACACCGTCCCTCCCCCCCCCCGCCGCTGGGCTGCTCACATGCGTCGCCCGCGTGCCCGCCAGGAAAAAGACGGCCAGCAGCACAAACGGCAAGTTCCATGGGTGCACTGCGTGCGCGACCGCCGTGGCCAGGGCCGCCGCAATGCCCGCCGGCGTCAGACTCTTCTTGCTGTAGCTGCGGTAGAGCAGCGCCAGAACGGCCGGGACCGCAATGATCGGCTTCATCTCGTCGTTGTGCTGTTTTGCGTTGGACTGATGTTGGGGAAAGGCAGTTGCCGCAACGTGTGGAACGGCCAGCTGTTTTTGGTGGGGCTGACCACATGTCCGTGCCTTCCTCCGTCCTGTACCTCCAAGGCCGGCACCTTCCCGCGTTCATTTCAGTGCTTGTCCTGTGTAATCCGTACTCCCGTGTCTTATTCCACGCTCTCTTTTTATTCCTATTTTTCATTTGATGAAACCGCAATCATACCTCCAGGCAATCCCTATTCGGCTCTCCCTGCCACACATTCCACCAGGCGTCTGTTTCTACGTGCAGGATACTACTTTGGCAGGGTCCTGAACCTCGGCGAGGACAAAATTAACAACACCGCAAAGATGAATGCTTTCTAATCTCACATGTTCGACTGCTCCTCGCTGCCGGACTGGCCCTTCTCGTCGACCTCCAGCAGTTGCAGACCCGCGCACGGGCCACCGTGTCCTCTGGCACGTGATCGTTACTACATTTTCTGCCGAGCTTCACAACCGCGGGAGCTTTCAACACGGATCCGACGACATAATCATTCGGCCGACTACATGCGTCGGTGGAGGGCAACGGGACCACTCGTTCAAGACACGCCTTCGCGCCAATGTACAGACCGCGCATTGTTGTAGACGGCCTGTGGAGATGTCTCTGCCCCTCGGTCGACAACGCATCGCTTCTCCGCGCCATCAACGCCCCGGTGCTGCCGCTCCAACGCCGAGGGGGAGCTCGGCCAGGCTCCGGACGGCCGCTGGGACCGACTAGGCTCCACTGTGGTGCTGGGGCTGCTCGGAGGGTGCATTCGGACGCCCGCGCGCGAGTTGGAAGGCTCAGTCTGCTTTCGGGAAGCGAGCCTGCGACCCCCACGGCCGACCGGTACGGCAATGATGACGACCAAAAAGCCGACGAGCTCCCGTGGGTGCGGTCTCTGGTAAAGTCACGACCGCCGTTCCGACGGGAGCTCGAAGCGGCGCCGACCGCGGCCATCTACGCCGCGCTGCGGCGGCTGCAGTTTGCGCCGGCGTCGTTTGACCGGATACACGCGTTTGTCGAGTACCTTGTGGACGTGCGGCGCGAGACCCCGACCGTCGCGCTGTACGAGGCGCTGGTACGGTCCAACGGGCACACAAGCGGGTCGGCCGAAGCCGTGGCCGACGTGCTGCGGGCGCTGCAGGAGGCCGGCATCGAGGCCACGCCGAGCCTCTACCACGGCGCGCTGTCGGTGAGTCCTGGCTGTTTCCTGGCTGCGGGTTTGGGCGTTCTGACACCCTGCAGGTTCTCGCCGTACACCCAGACTACCTCCTCCGTAACGAGGTGCTGCAGCAGATGAAGGCGCGCTGGATCGAGCTGGCGCCCGAGGGCGTGCAGAGCGTCGCGTTGGGCCTGCTGCGTGACGGCCAGTATGAGCGGGCTGTCGACATGCTCGAGTCCATGACACAGGATGGCGGCGGCGGCGTGGCCGTGGCTCCGTGGCTGCTGGACACGTTTGTCTTCGTGCTGGGCCAGGCCGGCTTCCTCGAGGACGCGCTGCGCATCGTCAACCACCGGCTGCTGCAGGACGACGACAGCACCGGCGTCTCTCTCAACGTATGGCACTTTCTGCTGGATGCCTGCTGTCGTCAGTGCCACTACGACGGCCTCTGTTACGTCTGGCGCCGCGTCGTCCGGCCCGGCCGCCTGGTGCCGTCAGATGCCCTCGGCCTGGCCGTGCTCAACACCGCCGCCCGCCACCACGACGCCGCCCTCGCCGCCGAAGTCATGCAGCTGCTGTCCGCACGCGGCTCCAAGCTGGGCCTGCCCCATTTCGAGGCCATGCTGGACTGTTATGCCGCCGCCGGCGCCATCGACCACGCCGTGCAGGCCCTCTGCATCATGGACAACGCCGGCCTCCCGCCTGACGAGGGCAGCACGCGCTCCATCTACCTCCATCTCACGGCGGACGCCTCCACGCCCGCCCAGCGCCAGGACGCCCTCGACCGGGCCGTCGCCGCGCTTTTCGACCTCAAGGCCAAGTACGGCCGCGTGCCGCTCGCCGCCTTTAACGTTGTGCTCGAGGCCCTGCTGCACGGCCGCGCCGACAACACCACCGGCACCGAGGCCGCCCTCGACCTCTACCGCCACGTCCGCCAGCTCTGTCCCGACGGCCCCGCCCGCAGCACCTTCCGGCTGCTCTTCCGCGGCTGCACCGACGTCCAGCACCTCAACTTTCTCGCCAGCGAGATGCGCGGCCTCGCCCTGCCGCTCGACATGGAAATGGTGAACCGGCTGGTGCTCGAAAACGCCGAGCGCGGCTCGCTCGACCGGGCGCTGCAGCACGTCTGGGACCTCATGGGCGGCCGCCCTGCCGACGGACATGTTACAGCGGCCGCTGCAGGCGCCAACCGACGCTCCCTGCCGTGGATCAGCAAGCAGACCGCCATCGCGCTAGCCAAGCGCTGTGTTGAAGAGGAAGACACCCGCATCTGGCAGATCGCCGCCGCCAGCAAGGCCTGCGGCCGACCCATGGACGCTATCCTCCGCGACGTCCTGCAGGGCATGTCGCCAGAGCGGCGGACGGCCTACGGCGTGCCGCGTGCCATCGGACTGGACATGGGCGAGCCGTCGGACATGTCTGTCACGGCCTGATGGGAAAAGGAAAGTGGAAGCGTCGATAGAATGAGTCTCTAGCTTTGCACTGCTTGTCTGTCCCCGTCTCCGTTTGCTATAACAAGGAAATAAAAGGAAATAAGAGGAAATAAAACTAGACCAGCCCCTCCGAAACGCCTTGTCCGAACTGTCGTGCTTCTCGCTCCAGGTCCAGTAGCCCTCTTCAAGGCACCGCCGGCTTGGCGTTGCAGCTCACAATCTTGACCTTGTCCACCACGACCGGCGCCCCGCCGCCCTCCATCTTGAACTGCACGTTGCGGATGAGGAACGTCCAGACCTCGTCGCAGAAGCGGTACGTGTCCAGAGAGCCCTGCGTGTCCCCGTCTGTCAGCCACGGGCCCCCTTCGGCCTGTCATCGGTCCGCGCCCCCAAGAGTCTCCCCTCACCTTGAACGACAGCCGCGCCTTGACCTTTTCCTGCAGCGTCTCGGCAATCACGCGGTCAAAGTTCTGCAGCACCCTCATGGCCAGCTGCGGATCGATGCGGTTCTCGCCGATCAGCTCGTCGAGCGTGTCGGTCAGGGCATAACCGATACTGCACACCAGTCAGATCGGTCGCACTCTGATCGCAGCGCCAGAAGAGAGAAAATCACCTGCTCCGGCGGTAGAGCTCGTAGTGTCCGGGCGTCGCCATCGTTGCGGTGCGAGGCAGTGGAACGAGGGTTGAGCAGTGCGTCTGGCGTCGCTTTGCTGTGGGGAGAGTTCACGCAAGGCAACCAGTGGGTATTAAGTTCAGCCGGCAGTTCAGTTTCAAACGTGACTCAGCGGTCTAGTCACCTGACCTACAAATAGGGCGCTGGAGCCGCCGCAGATTGGTAATGGACAGCCACAAGATGGATCTGGAATCTCAATCCGAAATCGTGGGCCTTGTTCAGGCCCGCGACCTCTTCTGCTCGTCGAAGTAATATACTTTGCCACTCTCAAACCTGTGTTGCTCACATTTGTATCTCGAGATACAGAGTGCACTGTATCGCAACATAAGTTTGGCCGGCAGAAGTAGGGCGGTGTCCCAATATAGACTAGTTCCTTTTGCAATCAGTAGTAGAGTATGGGGATTCTTTAAAAATTTCACAACTTGACCTCACGAAGCAACAGTCTATCGCCAAGTTCGTCACAATGGTGCGCAAACTCAAGCACCACGAGCAGAAGCTCCTGCGTACGTTTTCTCGCCGAGCCTCTCGGCGCATATGCGCCGCATGCATGACGAGCGTGGCACTCGTACTGACGTCTCACAGGCAAGGTCGACTTCACGACCTGGAAGCAGGACAATGATCACCGCGCCTCGGCCGTGATCCGGCGCTACATGATCCAGAAACCCGAGGACTACCACTCGTACAACCGCATCTGCGGCTCGCTCCGGCAGCTGGCGCACCGCATCAGCCTGCTGCCGCCGGACAACCCGGTGCGCAAGCGCCACGAGGACCTGATGCTCGAGAAGCTCCACGACATGGGCATCCTGTCGAACAAGGACAAGCTCTCGGCCGTCGAGCACAATGCGACCGTGTCAGCCTTTGCGCGGCGGCGGCTGCCCGTGGTCTTGACGCGGCTGCACATGGCCGACACCATCCAGGCAGCCACGGTGATGATCGAGCAGGGCCACGTCCGTGTGGGCACGGAGACGGTGACGGACCCGGCGTTCCTGGTCACGCGCAACCTCGAGGACTTTGTCACCTGGACGGTGGGCAGCAAGATCAAGCGGCACATTATGCAGTACCGCGACGAGCTGGACGACTTTGAGCTGCTGTGAGCGGGAAATATGCGAGGACCTTGCACATTGACGCGACTCGGACATGTCTCTCCTTGGCCGGGACTGGATGCCAATCTACGGCTCTGAATCGTTACGGCCGCGCCAAGAGAGAGAGCTCTTTTGGGGGTGTGTCTGGGCAGAGGGTGAAAATTCGTGTCCGCGCGTGGCAGTGGAGGCCTTTTCTTGGGCTTCCTGGACCTTCTGGGCCTTACCTTTCTCCGGAAGCACGCCATCTGAATGGAAGGGGCTCTGGGATGCACTGCGCCGTGCAAGAGCATAGGGTCATCTCTCTCCAGAGTGGGCGTTGGCGAGAAGAGGCCAGGGGGCCGTTGTCTTTTGGTTACAGATACCCAGCAGAGCTACAATGGCACAATAATAAAAGGACCCTAACCAATTCCCGCCGGTCCGGTAACACGTCTGAATTCTTGTGTGCCTCCTGCTCCGGCGGCCTTGTTGCTATAAGCCGGTAAGACGAGAAGTCGGGCTACAAGCCGGCCAGCCCCACCTCACCGCCCTGGCAGTAAAATTGGCGCTGGTGCTTTTGCCGAAAAATATGAACCGTCCAGGACCGTTATGGTGGTCAGCAAAAGCAGTGGCAGCCACGCCCTCCCCGCGCCCAGCGACGTCTTGCACTCCATTGCCGTCACCGGCCCGTGCCATTTTGGCCTGGAGCACCTCCTCCAGCGACCGACCGAGCGATTTCTCTTTCCTGCGGCACGGTTGGACCCGCGCGCGGCGGATCGCAAAAACAGCCCATTTTGTCGACGTGCCGTTTGAGGATGGATGGTGGCCGCAGACACGGCAGTAGCAGTCGGATATTGAACCAACCCGCGGTCCGGTGACGCGACCAGCCCAAGATGGTGTCCGGGTCCAGCGGCGAGGACCATGAGGGTCGGCCGCCCTACACGCATGTGAGCTTTTTGGGTGGAAGAGGCGTCTCGAAACGGGCAAAACTTGCTGGCCGACTGCTGACGGTGGCTTGTGGCAGTCGATGCTCGCCGGCGGCCTCGGTGGCACCTGTGGCGACATGCTCATGCACTCGCTCGACACGGTGAAGACGCGACAGCAGGGCGATCCGCACATCCCGCCCCGGTACACTTCGCTGGCATCTTCCTACTATACGATTCTGAGACAAGAGGGCATCCGTCGCGGCCTGTACGGCGGCTGGGTGCCCGCCCTGATGGGGTCCTTTCCCGGCACAGTCATGTTCTTTGGGACGTACGAGTACAGCAAGCGGCACATGATTGACGCCGGCATCATGCCCAACATTGCATACCTACTTGGAGGTGTGTTTCTTTCTTTCTTTCTGTCTCTCCTTTTTTTTCTTTTTTTTTCATTCTTTAACTTACACCCCAGGCTTCTTTGGCGACCTGGCGGCTTCGACTGTGTACGTGCCGTCCGAGGTACTCAAGACCCGGCTGCAACTACAGGGCCGACACAACAACCCCTATTTCCACTCGGGCTACAACTATGCCGGAACCGTGGACGCGGCGCGGACCATTGTGCGGACCGAGGGAGTGGCGGCTCTGTTTCACGGCTACAAGGCCACCCTGTTCCGAGACCTGCCCTTCTCGGCGCTGCAGTTCATGTTTTGGGAGCAGGCACAGGGCTGGGCGCGCCGCTTCAAGAAAAGTCGCGATATCGGCGTGCCGCTCGAGTTCCTGACGGGTGCCGGCGCCGGCGGCCTGGCCGGTGCCATCACGTGTCCACTGGACGTCGTCAAGACGCGTTTACAGACGCAGGTCAACCCGGAGGTGGCCGCCGCCTCTGCCTCTGCCGCCCATCCGGCACTGTCGTCGTCCGACGGGGCGGTTGCCAGACACACGTCCGAGACACTCAAGGGCACGGCGTCTACCGCCCCGCCGCCGCAAAAACGACTCATTTCGACGTCGTCACCCTCAACGCACACACCGCGTCCCGGCGCCGTCAGCCTAAAGACGTCGTCGGTCTACACCGGCCTGCGGCTCATATATCAGAGCGAGGGCCCGGCCGGCTGGTTCCGCGGCATCGGTCCGCGAGTGGTCTGGACCAGCATCCAGAGCGGATGCATGCTGCTGCTGTACCAGACCATCCTGCGCAAGCTGGATGAGATCCTGCCGTCGGGATCGAAGCCCGAGTTGGTCATGGCCTAAGCTCTGGACCTGTACGAATAGAAAGACGACACCACTTAGATCTGGATAGAGACGCGGGTATGCGGGAACTTAGAGCATCCGCTTCCCTTTACATAAAAGAATTAAAGAGCAATTGCTTTGATTAAGGACAGCTGGGTCATCTGGCAGGCGAATGTATGACACACATACACTGTAGATGCCCAATCACGTGCCGTTTTAGATAGCGATACTAGATAACGATAGCCGATAAGATTTCGATCTGGAGAGGGCTCCACTGAAAAGACCCGCTGTTTTTTTTTGTAGTGCAACTTTTTCGCAGGCATTTCTGATTTTTATGCGGCACCCAAAAAGTTGTCCAAACTCTGTCTACGGCAACTTCACCACAAGACGGCCGATCACGCGACCGTTTCCAGAAGCCAGAGCGACTGGAAACATGGCCGACTCTAGCACATCGTCACTCACGTCAACCTCGCACACCCTAACTGTCGGGGCCATGGCGTCTGGACCTTTCCCCTCTTTGACCGACCTCTCCTCGGTCCTTGCATTTCATGATGCCCTCCGGAAACCGAACCGACTGGCTTTCCAGAAGCCCATTTCGGCGCTTCCGGCCGCCACAACGCAGTTTGCACAGGTGGGGCTGGGGTCGTTTGCGGGACAAGTCAGCGACGAACAGCAAGAGCGGCTACGACAACGACATGCTTTGAGTGCTGCTCTAAAGAAACGGAAGAGGGGCGGCAAGGGCACGGCGGCAGAGGCAGATGCCTTGGCGGCTGTGGCGGGGCCTGCTGGTTCGATCCTCAAGATCCGACGGGTGCACGTCGATGGCTTTGAGGTGCCGCAGATCTGGCAACAGTCGAGCCGCGTTCTTTCGGCCAGTCTCTCACAGGCCAAGCAGGAGCTGGAGCGGCTGGACAAGGAAAATAACGGGGTAGATGCCAAGGCGGCAGGTGTGGAGGGCTCCGACGTTAAGAGCGATGCAAGCGACGCCGAGGGGACGCCCATTCTGAACGGACAAGGCAAATCAGACACCGAGGACAGCGAGGACGAGCAAGATGAGGATGAGGAAGGAGCTGGAGAGGACGAAGACCTGGAAGGCTTGCTGGATGAGTACGACGAGGATGAGGACGATGAGGATGAGGGAGATGAAGACGATGAGGGAGACGAGCAAGTCCTGGTTGAGGACAAGGACGGCCTAAACGATGGGTTCTTCGATATTGACGACTTTAACAAAAAGTCCCAATTTTTCGAGGACCAAGATGCCCGGGCCGACCCGAAAACTGACCAGGTCAGCGACGACGAAGATGTCGACTGGCACGGCGACCCGTTTGCTGCGCCTAGCAAACCCCGCAAGTCTGCAAAGGGCAAGGATGCGTCAAAGGGGAAGGGGAGCCGGGACCAGCTCTACTCTGACAACGAGGAGGAGGACGAGGAGGAAGATGAGGAGGGGCCCATCTTTGGCGACATGGACTTGGACGCACCGTCTGGGGAGAGCGATGTGGAGATGGACGGCGAGGATGGCGGTCTGGAGAGTGGGATGACCATGGACCTCGGCGGCGAGGACATTTTCTACAAGGATTTCTTTGCGCCGCCGCCCAAAAAACGCGTGGAGGGGGAACGGTCCGAGCGACCGACCGCAGCGGCGGCGGCGGCTTATCAGCCGGACCAGAGGGATGTGCGGCGGGCGATGGACGACGTGAAGCGCGATCTGTTTGACCAGATTTCAGAGGCAGATGAGGACGAGGACGCGCTGTCGGAGGTGTCGGACGGCAATCCGCGGGCGCGGCGGTCGGCGCACGAGCGGCGACAGGCCAAGATCCTGAGCGAGATCCGGCGGCTGGAGGCGGAGGCGGTCAAGGAGAAGGACTGGACGCTGTCGGGCGAGGCGTCGGCGAACGCACGGCCGATGAACTCGCTGCTGGAGGAGGACCTGGAGTTTGAGCACATTGGCAAACCGGTGCCGGTGATCACGCAGGAGGTGACGGAGGGCATTGAGGAGCTGGTGAAGCGGCGGATCCTGAGCCAGGAGTTTGACGAGGTGCGGCGGCGGTACGCGACGAGCGGCGACAGCGAGGGGACGCGGCGCGGGCTGGTCGAGATCGACGACAAGCAGGCGAAAAAGGGGCTGGCGGCGCTGTACGAGGAGGAGCACCAGCAGAGCGCGAACCCGGACGCGTACGTGAGCCAGTCGGACGAGCAGCTGCGGGCGGAGGAGGCGGCGGTGGAGCAGATGTGGAAGGAGGTCAGCGCGACGCTGGATGCGCTGAGCAGCTGGCACTACAAGCCGCGGCCGGTGGCGGCGTCGCTGACGGTGGTGGCCGACGTCGGCACGGTGGCCATGGAGGACGCGCAGCCGGCGACGGCCCAGGGCGTCAGCGGCGGTGCGAGCATGTTGGCGCCGCAGGAGGTGTACAAGCCGGGTGCAGCGGGCGACGCGGCCGGCACGGGCGACGCGGCCGACAGGGACATTGTCACGGTGGCCAAGTCGGGCCTGCCGGTGGCGCGGGAAGAAATGTCGCGCGAGGACAAGGCGCGGCGGCGGCGGCGCAACAAGGAGCGCATCCGCAAGAGCGGCTCGGGCGCGGGCGGCGCACCGGCGGTGCTGGCAGACAGCGCCGACAATGCAGGCAATGCAGACAATGCGGCCGGCCGGGGCGCTGCCGCACAGAACCGCCAGGACACGATGGCGACGCTCAAGAAGGCGGGCGTGCGGGTCATTGGACGGCGCGGCGAGATCCAGGATCTCGACGGCAACAAGCCCAAGGCGGCGGTGGCTGTGTCGGGCGGAAATTTCAAGCTGTGAGGAGGGTATTGGTTCTGTCTGTATATTGGGTCGTTGCACAGAAAAGGGATTTATAACCGATGCATTCATAATATTAGCAGCTGTGCTATTAAGCGTATCTCTACGCACTATTTTCGCCCCTTTGCTCCCTAAAAGAATGGCCGAAATCAAAGTCCACTCGCAAAACCCGCAAACCCGCAAAAATGAAAGCCGCGCGCTCCCAAACGCCAAGCCCGTCCCTCCTTTGTGTCTGGTGTTCGTCTCAGTCTCGTGGGCTTGCGCCCGCCGATGTAGTGTCGTCGTCTAGTTGTCGAGCCAGTCGAGGAACTCGGGGGTGAAGTAGCTGATGAGAATGGTGGCGCCGGCGCGCAGGATGCTCTCGTGGGACTCATAGGCGGCGCCCTTGAGGTCAAAGACGCCGGCCTTGGCGGCGGCGTGCAGCATGGCGAACTCGCCGCTGACCTGGTAGGCGGCGATGGGCAGGTCGCGGCCGAGCTCCTTGGCGTCGCTGATAATGTCGAGGAACTGGCCGGCGGGCTTGACCATGATGACGTCGGCGCCCTCGTTGATGTCGCGGATGATGGCACGACGCGCGAGGCCACGGCCGCCGGGCGGCAGCTGGTAGCACTTGCGGTCGCCAAACGAGGGGGCAGAGCCGGCGGCATCGCGAAAGGGCCCGTAGAGACAGCCGGAGAACTTGGCGGCGTAGGACATGAGCAGAACCTGGTGGGCGAGGCCCTCCTCGATCAGCTTGAGCTTAATGGCGCGGATGCGGCCGTCGTTCATGTCCGAGGGCGCGACACAGTGGGCGCCGGCCTGGGCGTAGGCGACGGCGACGTCGGAGATGCGGTCGACGGACATGGCGTTGTTGAGGCTGCCGTCATCGCGCAGGATGCCGCAGTGGCCGTGCGACGTGTACTCGCACAGACACACGTCGGCCACGACGTACAGCTGGGGGAAGCGCTGGCGCAGCAGACGGATGCTGCGCACGACGGGGCCGTTCGGGTCGTCGGCCGACGTGCCCAGCTGGTCCTTGGAGCCCGGCTGCAGCGGCACGCCAAAGACAATCACCGACCGCAGGCCCTTGTGCACCAGCGGCTCGAGAAAGGGCACCAGCTTGTTGAGGCCGCGGCGGTGCTGGTTCGGCAGCGACGGGATCGCCGTCTCCTCGTCGTCCACGTCCGAGATGAAGAGGGGGTAGATGAACATGGACTGGGGCGGTCAGTACCAGGTCGGAGGAGGGGAGTGGCGGCCCGAGAGCACAACGCACCTTTGTCAATTGCCGCTCAGACTGCCAAGACCGAGCCAGTGGATGGCTGTAGCCGCCGTGCAGCTGGCTGGAGATCTCGCCCGAGATGCTGACGCTGGTGGCCGCCGTGCTGGCATACGACATGGCGCGGGACACGTGCGACGTCCGCGAGGCCGTGTCGTCCATGGTCGAGGCAGCCGAGGCAGCCGAGGCTTCGCCACGAGTCCGGCGAGCGGAGGCAGGAACGTCGCGCAGCGCGAGGTCCTGGACGAGACTGGAGAAAGACATGGTGTGGACGAGTGCAATTGACCGGAAATGAGGATGAGAGCGATCGTCTAAAAGAAAAAAAGTGGTGGCGAGTTGGTGGGCGAGACTGTGTTTTAAAAGTGATTTTTGCGTTTTTGCCGGAAAGTGGTTCGATGGGGAATTGCCGAATGGCGGGGCGCGCAAAGAGCTGGCGGAGACAGGGACGCGGGCGGAGACAGGAACACAGACAGGACAGAGACACGGACAGAGACAAGGCAGACGGAGGAAATTGAGCAAGTGAGACGGCTGGAATTTGAGGACACGAGGGCACAAGGAGAGAGTCAGTCTTATGTTGGACGGAGGGAAAAAATAGTACAGGCAAACACGGGGCTGCCAAAAGCCGAAGTGGCAAGTAGGAGTTGCATCGTTTATCTGATGGCCCGCCGATTGGACCGTGAAACAAGGGCCCTGCGTTGCGGTTTCGGTTCTTCTCGGAGAGGTGGGGGCGGTTAGTCAGCGGCGGATAGCGAATCGGATGCCAGCTGTTGGAGAGCTGAGTCTTCTCGTCTGTGGGCGGCTGACCCGACGCCGCTGATTTTCCTAGGCGGCTGGGCGTCGATTTGGAAAGATTCCACAGAGCCACTTTGGGAACTCGGCGGTCCCTCCGCCGGGGCGATGCGGGATTGGGCCAAAACAGATGAAACCGTGTGCCTTTTCGTGTTGCATTCGCTCCTACGGAGTATAAGCACGGACTCTGACTTTTGAACTAGTTTGTTTCTTGGGAAGCCCCGTGTAAGAGTGTTGGAATCCTCGTCAAACACCAACTCCAGCCACCCATACGCTACGGAGCCGCGGTCAGGTTCTTCTTGATGGTCGCCAGGTCGTTGGCCGAATAGCCCAGGCTGAGGACATAGCCGTCGAAGCCGCCGGGCCCGTACTGCTGCTTGAGGGCGTCGAGAAAGGCCTGCAGACAGTGCACGCGCAGGTTGACCAGGTTGATAAAGCCGGGTGGCGCCGTGGCGGCCACGTCGGAGCCGTCCTCGGGGGCCTCGACCTGGGTGTCGGCCAGCACGCCAGCGCCGGTGCGGGCGAACTTTTCGAGCTCGTCGCGCACCGGCTCGGAGCCGATGCGCGTGAGCATGTAGTCGAGCGCAATGGCCTCGGGCGGCTCGCCGGCGAGGGACTGCAGCATGGCGGCAGTGACGCCCGTACGATCTCGACCGGCTGTAGAGAGGGGAAAAGACGGAAATCAATCGTCAGCGTTTCTCAACGTTTGTCAACGCTGGCCCAGGGGGTCTACATCGCGGGTCCCCAAAATCCCTCAAAAACACACCCGTGCAGTGGAACAAGAACGGCTCATGCGGCCGGTCGCGCACGTGTTCTAGCACGGCGCGCATCGACTCCTGGTACTTGTCCAGCACGTCGAGGTACATGGCCGCGTAGCCGGCCTCGCCGTCGCCCTCGACAAACGGCTCCAGCGACACGACCGGCGTCGCCTTGCCCGGCGGCTGCCACACCATGTGCACCCCGTCGGCCACGGCCGGGTCCGGCGCGGCGCCGTGCTCGCTGTGCGACCGCAGGTCAAAGACGCGCCGCACGCCCAGCTTGTCGGCCAGCGTGGCCTTGCCGTTGGCCGTCAGCCGCAACAGCGCGCCGCTCCGGTAGGCAAAGCCCGGCCGCAGACGGTGGCTCGCCGAGTCCGCGCGCGGCACCCGGCCAATGTCGCGCAGGTTGAACGTGCCCTCGACCGTCACAAACGGCGGCTGGGCCAGCACCGGATACACCTGTTCCGGCGCCAACTTCACCGACACATTGTGCTGACACAGCGCCAGCAGCTCGGCCGCGAAGAGTGTTGAAGGTGTCGTGGCCGCCATGGAGAGATGTAGAGAGAACGTCGTAATGAAAAAAAAAAGGAACAAGAAGGAACAAAAAGAACCAAAAAAGAACCAAGAGAGACCAAGAACGTGCAAGAAAA
Source organism: Leptographium galeiforme (assembly GCA_004028395.1). NCBI lineage: Eukaryota > Fungi > Ascomycota > Sordariomycetes > Ophiostomatales > Ophiostomataceae > Leptographium > Leptographium galeiforme. The sequence continues at coordinate 39,671 of RQWE01000075.1, forward strand.
CGGGCGGGAAATGGAGGGGAACGTTGGTCGGCGGTGTACTCGGTACTCGTACGAGGAGCCCGAGCATGAGCACATCTGACGCCCCGCTGGGCAGATGCAGGATCGTCGGCGGGTTTTTGGCTGTGTGGTTGGCCCTTGTCCCAAAGCTGCCGTGCCGTGCCTCTGTACGGGTACGAATACGGAGAACGGGTACTCGTATCTTATCGGCACCCCAGATCCGTCCTAGTCAGAACTGTGGCCCAGCACTGTACGGAGTACGGAGTACGTCGAATTAATACAGAGTGTTCCAAACGAGTATGGAGTTCACATTCCAGCCGCAACGCATTGGGTTGACACGCCAGAGCGGATGCACCCGGCCCAGAGACGGACTGCGGAGAATCGCATCCGGAGGCAAATTAGACCAGTCTGTCTCTTACAGTAATGGCGGAGGACACACAAAGAGAGATGGCCCCGGTTTACACTGTGTCCATCATCTACGTAATAAAATTCATTCAGTCCTACGGACCAAACTAAAATTTCTTAAAAAAAATTTCACGGTCTGGCCACGGGCCTTAAAAAGTGGCAAACACTGGCTAATGCACCCTGGAAAGACAAGGACTAGGGCAATTAGTCGACTGCGCAGTTGGACGACTGCGCCGCCAAAAGTAGTTCTTACGAGTAGAATCAAATGCTAGCGACAGGTGCCTGAAAGCGTTGTTAAGTTTGTTTGCCAAGTACTCCGTATTACACTACGATTGGGATGTTACGTGAACTGCCCCACTTGGCGTCACCACCGCCCCCTCTTTTTTCCCAGGGCCTCCAAGTCCCGCCGCGATCTTGCTGCTTCGCTCTAATACCACTTTTTTCCAGCCCAGATTCCCAATTCCCAATTCCCTGTTCCCAATTCCCATTTTCTATTTTTCAACTTTTATTGTCCCATTTTGACTTGCAGTCTCTGGTTGTCAACCTTTGTCTTTCAATTCCTCTTCTTCCCAAAGCGAGGCGAGATACGCGTGCTCGTAAACCCACCCCCCTGCGCCTCCTAATTCGCGTCGACTCTAAACGTGGCGCCCGGCCATCTCGTTATCTCCAGCCTGTCAGGCGTGATTCGCATATCTACCGTGCCTTCCGTGCCGTCCAGGCTGGACTGCTCTCGAACACCGTTTTCGATCCTAATCCGCGAATCCACGAGACAATACTCTTTTATTTGTCTATTCGTCCGAGCCGCCGCCGTATCCCTGGCTGTCGACTCAGGCGCTTTGTTCGATCATGAAATACGGCCAGCAGCTCGAAACCGAATCAGTACCGAAATGGAGCCTCCATAACATCGACTATAACACTCTGAAAGAGTTTATCAAGCTCCATACCACGCGCGCCCAGGCCACCGCCATCACCATTCCTGGCCAGCACGACACGGCTCTCAGCCGGTTCGAAAACGATTTCTACGATGAACTGTGTCGGCAACATGACCGCGTCGGTCTCTTCGTCACCACCAAAACCGACGAGATCAACCGTCGCTTGCGTACGCTTCTGTCGCATTGTTGTTGCGCAATCTGCCTACTAACCTGCTGCAGGCTATCTGACCGACCAGATCAGCCGGCTGATTCTGTGCAGTTCCGCCTCCAGCCGCGGCACTGTGTCCCTGAAGCGCCAGCGACGCTTCGCCAAGTACGAGCGCACCGCCTCGCAGCTGAGCAGCGAGACCCGCGACCTGATCCGCTTCGCCAATGCGCAAGTTGTTGCCTTTCGCAAGATCCTGAAGAAGTATAGGGTACGTTCTTCCTCCCGACCTTTCGCCCTTCCGCACCCCCTTCCTCCTCCCCTTTTTCACACTCTGACCGTGCTAGAAATGGACCGGCTCCAGTTCCCTCGGCGTCCGCTTCCGCGAAAATGTGCTCTCCGACCCCAAGAGCTTCACCCGACGCGATTTCTCCCACCTCTTGGCGCAATGCGACGAACTCCTCACAACAATCCGCTCCACGACGCCCCAAACCTGCTCGCCCGCATCCAACAGCCGACCAGCCACGCCACATCAACGGCGTGGCAGCATCCAGATCCACTCCTCCTCCTCTTCCACAATACAGGCACTGTCTTCGTCGGCCGGGTCCGAACAGCTACCAGTACGCATGCCGCATGGCTCGTCGCGCCCCTCAACAGCTCTCGCGACAGTCCCGGTGCAGACGCACTATTGGAACGAGTACGACGACGGGAGCGAGTCGGGCGACATGGGCGGCGCAGGCAGCGGAGGCTACGCCATCTACCTGCACCCAGACGAGGACTCGGAGATCCCCGGCATGGCGACACTGGTGTCGTTCTTCACCGTGCCTATCGAGAAGGCAAAGAGGTGGATGGCCGCCCGCACCATCCTCCCGCCGATGGACGCGGAGCGCGCACCCCTGTTGACGCAAAATGGCGCAAGCTACGGTGCTCCGGACGCGACGGCAGCGCATTACGATGATGTCAGCCAGGACGGCGACGACGACAACGACGATGACGACAGCGTCGGGGGAGATGTGGGCGACGACGTGTTTGCCAGTGAAAACGAGTTTCCCCAGGGCTACGAGACCTATTATGCGACACTGCCGTCCATTGCCGACCAGCGCATGGCGCGTTACCGCGAATCGATCCTGGTGCGCGGTGCACTTGGCTGCTTCGCCGCAGCTGCCGTCGTTCTGGGCGTGGTCTGGATTCTGATCAGCACGGGCCGCCATAAGCTGCGGGTCGAGGTCGACGCCGGCGTGACAATGGGCGTGGTGACCAGCCTGAGCTTCGCGTGCGCAGCACTAGGCATGATCATCGCCAAGAACGACCGGCCTACGCTGCCGGTGAGAATGCTGGTATGGACGGTGTTTGGAGCCATCTGTGTCTTGAACGGTGTGGCGCTGGTTTTTGTGATGGGAAACACTGCGGTGTAAAGATTGGATAGGGCGGACGAGCCTTTTCTGCTAGATGGCTGGTTTTCTTTTTTTTCTTTTTTTTTACTTCTTTTTGGATCTCTGGATTTCTTTTGGCCGCGCTGATCGCCGTTGAGCCTCTTTTATTTTGCATGGTCTATTTTTTTGGGTCGGCCTCGGGCGATACAGCTCGAGTATACCATGGGTAGATGGAGCGGGTGCGGTACGAGTAGATATTACAAATGATGATTATACGGCTGTCCCGAAATGGACCGGCGCTTGTTGTAATTGCAGACCCATCAATGGTGCGAGGATCGAACATCGTACTTCCCGGCCGTCTGGCGGTCAGAAAGATATCCTTATCGGCACCACGTTGCGGCAGCTGTGGTTCCACCTGAGCTTCACATGGGCAGGTACGACCGACACGTCATGCTCTCTAGGAATTGAATAAATATCGCTAGACTTTTGCAGGCGGAATATCCAGATTCTTCTTGCTTTTTCAAGCAAAGAATTACAGAACCCGGAAACTTTCCAGTCACACATACCATGCCTATCTGGTCGGCTCGCCAATCGGGCGAGGCGACGAGCCCGCTCGCCACTCTTGCGATGCCGCTGGCGGCTGCGGTGATCGGCTTACTGATGGCTTACTTTAATGACGGTCCTCTCTCCAAGGATCTGCGGCCGCCGTCGGCCATGAAGGTGCAGACGTATTGCTATGAGGGCATCAAGACGTTGGCCGACGACCAGCCGTCGGCAACGTGCTTCCGCGTGGCGGACGGCGTCTTCACGGAGGTTTCCGCATCCGAGGCGCTGACCGCGGACAAGCTGCCTGGCTATGCCATTCCCGGTCTCTGGGACGGCCACGGCCACCTGATCCAGTACGGCGAGTTCCTGCAGTCGGTCGATCTGTTTGGGTCGTCGGCCGCCGACGACGTCCGGGGCCGTCTTGTGGACTACATCGGCGCTCACCCGGAAGCAGGCTCCGCGAAGCAGTGGCTCCGGGGGTATGGCTGGGACCAGATGGTGATGGGCGGTATGCCTAGTGCGGTGAGTCTTTTTTGTACTTTTTGTATCTTTTTTTTTATTACTGTCTCTGAGCTCGCCAGCTGACGAGCCGTGCGCGTGCAGGCGCTCCTCGAGAGTGAGAAACTCAAGGGTGTCTACGCGATGCTAGACCGTGTCGACAGCCACTGCGTCTGGGTGTCACAGGCCGTGCTCGACCTCTTGCCCGCCGACCTGCCTGACATGCCGGGCGGCGAGATCGTGCGCGACCCGGGCATGGGCGTGTTCTGCGACAATGCCATGGACATGGTGATGGCGCTGTGGCCGCGGCCGGGACGGGAGGCCAAGACCCAGTACATTCGGACGGCGATGGCGAAGCTAAACTCTCTGGGTCTCGTCGGCATGCACGACGCCGGGGTCGTGCCGGAGGATCTGCAGCTGTACCGGGAGCTCGCCGACACGGAAGGCTGGACGGTGCGGGTCAATGCGATGATTGAGTGCAACAAGCGCAACGCGGTCTGTGTCGAAGACGTCGCAGAGCTGCGGCAGGCGACGAGCGATGCGCTGCAGGTCCGCAGCGTGAAGCTGTTTGCAGGTGAGTCGGGCACGGTCGACACTCATCTCATGACACAAGGCCTGGATCGCACTGACCACTCATAGACGGAGCTCTGGGCAGCTGGGGCAGCGCCATGATCGAGCCGTACAGCGACCGGCCGGACATGTCGGGATCGCTGCTGGTGAACGGGAGCACGCTTACGGCCGTGACACGGGAGTGGTCGGAGGCGGGCTTCCAAGTGTGCATTCACGCCATCGGCGACCTGGCCAACCGGTACGCGATTGACGCTTTCGAAGCGGCGCTGGTCGACCTCTGCCCGTCGCGGCCGCCGGCAGAGTGCCAGAAGGAGCGCCGGTTCCGGATCGAGCACGCGCAGATCATCCACCCGCACGACCAGGCACGCCTGCACGAGCTGGCGCTGCTGCCGTCGATCCAGCCGACACACGCAACGTCGGACATGGCCTACGCGGAGACGCGGCTGGGCGCGCAGCGGACACGCGAGGAGGCGTACCGCATGAAGTCGCTGCTGCGCAACCGGCCGATTCTGGGCAGCGATTTCCCCGTGGAGCCGGCCGATCCGTTCCAGGGCATCTATGCGGCGGTGGCACGGCGGAGTCCACACACGGGCCGGAGCGCGGACGGGACGACGGAGCCGTGGTACCCCGACGAGGCGCTGACGCTGGACGAGGCGCTGGCGGGCTTCACGCTGGGGCCGGCCTACGGGGCGTTTCTGGACGGGAAGGCCGGCGTGATCCAGACGGGCGCGTTGGCCGACTGGGTGGTGCTGGACAAGCCGCTCGAGGCGTACGACGTGGAAGCGTTGCGCACGATGCAGGTGCGGCAGACATGGGTGGGTGGGAAGCTCGCTTACGAGCGGGCGTGAGCATGGCACGTAGAGAGAAGGGAAAGATTTAGAGATGTAGAGGGACATATCTAGAAGGACAGATCTAGAGGACAAAAATGGTTTTTTTTATCATGTTAATTTCAGGACGTAACTAGACCTTGTAACCGTTCAGCGCCCTATAGCTTCTAACGGCGCACCAGCGGGTCGTGAAAGTCATAGGTGCCACCGCGTTTGAGGTGGGAGGTGGCTTCGCCGGTGACCAGGGGATCGAGGCCGAGAAAGTCGGTGGGGAAGCCGAGGGAGAAGGGCTTGACGCTCTCGAGGTAGGCGATCTCGTCGTCGGTGAGGCGGATGGAGAGGGCCTTGATATTGTCGTGGAGGTGCTCGACCTTGCGGCCGCCGACGATGGGGAAGACGCGCGGGGCCTTGCTGCGGATGTAGGCGAGGGCGATGGCGGTGACGGAGGCGTGGTGGTCGGCGGCGACCTTTTCGAGGGCGAGGCTGATGGCGGCCTCGTCGGACGTCTGCTGGCCGTTGATGAGGGAGCGCAGCGGCTCGCCCTTGGCGGCGCGGTCGGCGAGGGCCTGGCGGCTCTGGAACTTGCCGCCGCCGAGGACGTCCCAGGGCGAGATGGCCATGCCAAAGTGGCGGCACATGGGGAGGATGTCGCGCTCGAGGTCGCGCACCATCAAGTTCCAGCGGCCCTGGTAGACGCTAAAGGGCGTGCGGCCGTGGGCCTCGGCATAGGTGTTGGCGGCGGCGACGATCCAGGCGGGCGTGTCGGAGATGCCGAGGTAGAGGACGGAGCCGTCCTGGACGAGGGCGTGCAGCGTGTCCATGACCTCGGGGATGGACGTGGTGTAGTCCCACCAGTGCAGGTACAGAATGTCAATGTAGTCGGTGCCGAGCTTGCGCAGCGACGCCTTGACGCTCTGGCGCAGGCTGCGGCGGTGGTTGCCGAGGCTGTTGGGCACGCGGCCGGGGCCGACGACGTACGACTGGTAGTCGGACGTGAACTTGGTGGCCAGCACGACGCTCTCGCGGTTGCCGCGCGCCTTCATCCACTCGCCCAGCCAGATTTCCGACTCCTCGTTCTGGTAGTTGTTGGCCGTGTCGATAAAGTTGCCGCCCGCCGCCACAAACGCGTCCAGCAGCGCAAACGACGCCTCCTTGTCCATGCTGCCCAGCGCCGACGCCCACGCCGACCCCACCGACATGGCGCCCAGCGCCAGCGGCGACACACGCAGACCCGACGTCGCCGACAGGACGTGCAGTCGGCCCAGCTCCGTGGCCGGCTCCGGTGCGTGGGCAAAGAAGCCCCTTTCCGCGGCCTTCGTTATCTCCGAGTTCATTGTCGTGGTTGTAGGAGGAGAAACAGATGGGGACGTGGTTGTCTGTCTTGCTGTTTCCATGCTCGCCCTCCCATCGCCTTATATCGTCATCGCACCCCGGATTTAGCACGCCTACTCCGTAACTGCGAACCTGCGACATATCGACATTTGTCAGCACTCGCGAGAGTAAAACCTATCGCCGACATTGTCACCTGTCGTGTCACCCAATACTCACTTCGTACATGGATGGCCTACTTGTCATCGGGACATGACGCCATGCCATCTTGTCCGACCCAACCACCACCCGCCCAGCTCGACCGCGTCGGCGGAGGAAGGCTGTAGCCTCTCGACCTGAAAAGTGACCCATCCTCGACCGTCATCTTTGGGGGCCGTCGGGCTATCCGTCTCATTGGCGGAATATATTTCGTCCTTTGGCACAAACACCCCGCCGCCGTCCCTTGGCTGTTAGCTTCCTGTGGGGCCCCAGCTCCCAAGCAAGTTCATCCAAAATTGGCGACTCCGACCTTCCCGCCAGGGCGCTGAGTATCGGCTCTTGGATGCTTCACGGTCACAAGCAAGGCCGTCCCGAACGCACGATGGGGGCAGGTGCAACAGAAGCACGACGCCCCCATACGAGTACCCCGCGCCGAATAACAGCTGACTTCTCCGCCCTGGACGGTACAAGTACACCTGTACCGTCTGATATCCCGTATCGCACTCGCATGTTTGTCTGCACGATTTCGTGCCGAGTCGTGCATACGAGAACGAGTACTTGAGTACTCGTAATAGTCTGCCATTTTCGTCCGGACGTGACAGCCCCCCGTATATAATGGCAGCTCCGAGTTCGCTTTGCCCTCTCCCCGCCAGACGAGTGACAGGGGGGAAGATGGATCTGGGCTTGTGTTGTGCAACACTCAAAAAGCCCCGACTGCATATGATGGCCGCTCAGCGACGCCGCTGTTCCCGCCCTCCCGGGCGTCCCGTATTGGCGTATCGTAGGATGTGTTACGACTGCTGGGCACAACACTGAATACCCTTCTTCTCGTCGCCATGTTTTTTGCCGTTTTGCTGCTTTTGGGGCACTTTGGCCCTATGCACAAATCTGGATGCAACGTGCTTGCATTTCCCCCAAAATCTGCAATTGGCCAGGGTTCACAAATCACCAGCGCAAAGCGGGGAAGAGGCCTGCTCTTGCCACCTCCAGAGCGCCGGCCGCTCTTTCTTGCCGGACCTGGCGCCACCCGGCTAAGCAATAATATTGGGGGAGACGGAAGGGGAAAAAAACGAGCCAGCAGGACTGGTCATTATCGGCGAAATCTTTCGGCCGCCCAGTCTCACCTCCATCTCGCTCACCACTACTGTCCATTCGTAAAACCAAACGACGCTCGTTTGGCCTGTCCCCAATCCTTAAATCGGCTAAAACAGGACGGACCTCCCGGAATCCCGCCTTCCCTGCCTTCCTCCTGTCCGTCTGCCCTGTCTGCCCTTTTTGCCCCGTCTGCCCTGTCTGTCCTGTCTGTCCTGTCAAACATATCTGCCATTTTGCCCTCTTTCTCCATCGTTCAATACTCCGTACACACCTGACCCCCACCCCCTCCGGACCCGTCCATGCGCCTGCGGCTACGCCCAACAAGTGAGAACGCCGGCTCGTCTTCACCTATTCGACTACGGTGACTGCTGCGCGGTCTGCGAAAGAGCTAAATCCGCCGCATAAACCTCGGTTTCCGCAAAAGGTGAATCCGCCAAGACCTCGCGCCTCGAGTCCTCGTACAATTCCCAGCGCCACTACCATCTCATCACCTTCTCCGTGCCCTCATCTGCAGCTGCTCCAATCGGCTCCTCGGCTATTCCCCGACAGCCCCGTCTTTGCCGGCCTGGTCTGCAAATCTTCAGGATTCACCCCGTCAGCCACCGTCGTTCACCCATCATCGTGGACTACTGGCAAATTTTCGCCTGTCGCCTTGCTCGCACTGCTTTCTCCAACATCCTCCCTAGTCCGCTTCTAGCTTACTTACTGCCTCGCCCCTCTCCTCCGGACGGCTGGCTACTATTCGAGGATCTACCCCATCTAGCCGCGCGAATCCCGCCAAATCCTACTTCGGCTCGTCAGTTCGCTCACTTGATGAGACACCACCTCGATTATTTTCTCACTCACAGCCCCGTCTTATTACCTGTGCGCCTTTCCCTTCTTACGGCTATCTCCACCTCTCCGCACTGTTCCATGCCCGGACCACAAATTTTCCGGCTCTCAAAGTGTCGTTCTCCGGTTGAGGTCATTCCTGCGTCTTTCACATTACGAGTGCAGCGCATACCTACGCCTCCTGTCCTCTCTACTTTTTGACGACCAACCTGCTACGTACCAGTCGAACACCCAAGTCGGTTCGGTGTCTGGCCATGGTCCTCGTTCGTGCTTGATACAAGCTGTCTGCCTCTACCGAACTAACACTCCGAGGGGACATCCGCCATGGCAGCCGTACAGCAGATTCCGTCGGCGCCGAAGACGGCCTTGTCTGCTCATGGCGACGCTATGGACGTGGACCACCCCCCGGCTACTGCTAATTCCACGGCAAGGGCAATTCCCGTGCCCACGGCCTCCTCGGCAGCAACGTCGATTCCATGCCATGCCACTAGCAGCAAGTTCAGTAGCACACCAGAAACAGGGGACACACGCACAGTCGTTATCGTCTACGGCCACAACCAGCAACAGGTCGTCTCTGTATTTGCCGAGGTTTTGGGCAAGCCGTACTGCACCAGGTCACAATTTGCCGCCATCACGAGTGAGGATCGAGGGCGGGTCGTAGGCATCTCGGCCGAGAATGCCAAGATCGACATCGCCTCGAGAAAACGAGACATGGTTGTCGTCATAAGCGCACACTGCATCAATCTGGGCATGCCCCCGGATATGGTCTTGTCCACCGAGTGCGACTATGAGTACCTATACACCAACTCGTCCCCCTATCGAAGGGATCTATCCCGCTTTATCTCTTTTACCCTCGGCCAGATCAGTCACCATGAGACCCTCATGGCCAAACCGCGCACCTACTTCATCTCCACTACCTTTCCTAACGTCCGGGCTGCTTTGCCCAATATTGACATCCTGACCGTCGGATGTGATGCTATCGAAATTCGCGTCGACCTTCTCAAGGAGCCTCTGGGCGATGGCCGCTTTGCGCGTGTGCCCAGCCTCAGCTACGTGGGCGAGCAGGTGATGCTGCTTCGCCAGCACACCGAGCTGCCCTTGATTTTCACAACACGCTGCACGCAGGAAAACGGCCGCTTTCCCATGGACAACCCAGACCTGTTCTACGAGTATCTCCACCGCGCGATACAGTGGGGCGTAGAATACATCGACGTCGAGCTGTGGCTTCCCGAAAGGATCCGCAAAACGCTATACGAGAACCGTGCAAACAGTCGCATCCTGGGTGCATACCACGACTTCTCGGGCGTCTTCAAGTGGCCATCAACGCAAGCGCAGGAGATCTTTGCCGACTCCTGTCGGTACGCTGATATTGTCAAGATGATCGCGACCAACAGCGACCGAAACGAGAACTTTGAGCTCGAGTATTTCCGGTCCAAGATGCGCGCCGAGTACCCAAATGCTCCTCCGCTATCTGCCATGAATATGGGAGAGCTCGGCCAGTTTTCGCGAACGCAAAACCACGTCTTCACGCCCATCACGCACCCCCTACTGCCCGTGATCGCGGCTCCCGGCCAGATGAGCGCGGCAGAGCTCAACGCCGCGCTGTCCCTGCTAGGACAACTTCCCAAGAAAAACATCTACGGCGTCGTCACCTCGTCGAGCCGGATTGGGACACCGCAGGCCCCATTCTACGAGAAGTGCTTTAACGAACTCGGCTTGCCCCATTACTTTGCCGTCGTCGAGAGGCATCCAAAGGCCACCAGCAGCATAGAGGGCTGGTGCAACCAGAAGCATTTCGGCGGTGCATATTTGAACCCGCCGGCGTCATACGCCCGCCTCATGTCGAAAAGCGCCTTCTTTGCCTCTCTTGATGATGGCTCGGGCCCGATACTCACCGAGTCAGCCCGCGCCATTGGCATTGTCGATACCATAATCGTGCGGCCGTCGCCTTCGGCGTCAAGCTCGGCAGAGGCTTCTGAACCCTCCAGTCCCCACCACTATCAGAACGACCCTCTCGGCTCCGGTGCTGGCTTTGGTGGCGGCAAGGGATTCCTCCCCGCCGGAACAAGCCTCATTTTCGACAATGCGTCATGGCGCGGTATTCTCAGAACGCTGACTCGGGACCTGGCACCGTCGGCGTACTTTGGCCGCGCGGCTGTCGTTCTTGCATCTGCGTCCGACGATGCTGCAAGCGCCATCTTCGCCCTCAAGGCCCTGCGCATCAGCAAGATCTATACCGTCGGCTTCAAAACGCCAGCTGCCCTGTCCAGTGATATCGCCGTCGAGCCATTCAACTCTCTGGAGAGCCTCCAACGCGCTCGCACGGTCGGCGCCCGCGACGACTCGGCATCCCCCTTTGTTATTATTAGTGCTCTTGGACCGGAGAAAGGCACACTGGTTGGCCTGTTGGTGAGGGTGTTTGCGTCCAACGCGGGGGGGCAGCCTTCTGATGCGGATGCCACTGTCCACCAAAGCAGCACCCGGAAAGTGTTTTTAGATCTTGCCTCGGGCGGTTCGGCAAGCCGGCGCAAGGGAGACCCCAGTGCCGTTGCTGAGCAGAGCGGCTTTGCGGTCTATGGCTCTGCCGACGCGGCAGCCTTCACCACCGTGGAGACGCTGAAGCTGCTTGTCGGGCAGAATGTTCCTTACAACTTTGTTCAGTTGGCGGGTGGTCGAAGCCTCTTCTAACGAGGCCCTACGAAAGTTGGAGATTGGAGTTGATTAATGAGTTCGACTTTGGACGTGAAAAGTCGTTGGTTGCGTCTTGAGCTTTCGGTTCCATGAAAGTGAACTGGTCTCGCGCACTGCATGTTACTGCGACAATGCATTAACGGCGTTGTCGTCATCTGTTTGAGATTTCAGGGCAGGGACATACATTGCATTTACCTGGTATCGTGCCCTACACAAACACGCTTTCCGTGGGCCTTGTCTGTATACAGCCGCCCTCTTTGCTTTAAGATTCGCATTGATGTATGACGGCCATGATTCTGAGAGTTGGGGTGGAATAAAGGAAGCACAAAGTCTTTTTCTTTGGGCTTTGACAACAGCGGTGCCTGGCTGGGGACGCTCCTGCAAACCCTCTCACTTGCTTTGGCATACGAGTATGATATTTGCAATACGAGAAAGCGGTGGCGTGCCTGGTAAGATACAATCGGATTTGACTTACCGCAAAGTCCTCCTTGGTGGGAAGGTGGTATTGGCCCGAGAAGTGATTTACCCGGGAAGTCGTACTGGTTGCATGCACGAATGGTAGAATGGCCCCATGAAGCCCGCTTTTTTGCTGTGGTTTCCGGCTTCTATTCCTTGTCCGGACTACTTGCCCGATGTACGAGTCCATGTCTGCTGACTGGTGGATATTTTGCCTAATTATGATTATGTCTACTCCGTACTCGGTAAGTTTCCCCAATCCTCTCCAAAATCCTCCCCAACTTCCTCCCCACGTTCTCCGAGCCACCTTGCAGCCCCGCCAAAGAGTAGGCATCTGGTATTTCTCCTGCCCATATTACTTTACCACGAGGTGGAAGAGACTGTTGAGACGCGCTACGCGCCGTGGTCTTGCTGGCACTTATTGTCAGCAGTGCGTAGTCGCTATCGAAAATAAACGTGCAAAAAGCACCCCTGTCTGCGGGGAGTTCCCCCCCCATCTCCGCTTTCTCCAGCTTCTGCTCCTGTGACAGCCGATTTTTTGCCGGTTCTCCAATTTTGGTGGGCTGCGAAATTGCGGGTCTCTAGAGGCCCGAGTACCCGTACATATGCCGCTCTCTCCTGACGACTGACGACCTCTTTCTGTCGCCTGCAGTAAAGTCTCGAGACATGCTGGCCTGCGCAGCTATCTTGCCTTGCCCAGATACACAGAAACGCTGTAATACTCGTTCAAATACCCCAAAATACAAAAGGTACAGAGGCCCACATGGACAGCCTTCGCCCGTGACTCACGTGTGGTCGGTAAGCTGCCTCACTTGGGCACTGCTCATGCTCGAACTGGCACCCCACAGATATAAAGCGCATATTATACGTCATGAGATATCATGAGACGCATGCGCAAAGATTGGAGCCATCAGAATTACGTAGCAGGACGGACACGCGACATATGAGGCACAGCATCGTGTACCCCGAGCACTTGTTTGCTGTTCTCCTGTGATTCTCGCGCACCTTGCCGAGACACCGTGTTGCACGGCAGTCAGACTTCTGGCCAGCCTCTGCAGCCTTGTTAGCCACGCACATCACTGTCCCTGGGCACCCGGCCAAGACGGTAGACTGCAGGTGGTGGGGCATGACGAAGGAGATCCGCACTTGCGGGATGCATGCAGGGTTGTTTTCATCACGAAGCTCGTGCGTGTGATTGGCCAGCCTGTCACTGGCTGCAGGCCATCGCCCCATGGCACGTTTCTTTTCTCGTCCTGCCTACTCCATACGGAGTATTCGTGGCCAAAGTGAATGCCATGCGCACATACGAGTACTGAACTGGCCACTTACACAGCATACCAGATGGGCGCACAGCAGGCGCGGGAAATGTGACAGGATGTGTGTCCCTTACATCCAAGAGATTGCGCCGTCGGAGGACTGTTTTCAGATCAGTCTGAGATAGAGGGGATGGAAGGAGTGCCGCCGTGTACTACACAGCCGTTCCGACGTGAACTGCACAGTTGCAAGTGCCACCGGAACACGTCGGCGCATTCTCGTCCGCGGTCTGTCTCAGGCATGCCACGAGGCTGGGGCGGTGGCGGACGTCTCTCGTAGAATAGGCGAGTCCGAGCGAGAATGGGCGTTTTTCGAGGCTTCGCTTACCAGCCAGCCACCCGAGCCAGCAAATATCAGATGAGTTGATTGGATGTACTTGACTGTCTGGTGAAAGCGCATGCCACTATTCATAACACTACGCGTACAAGTACAAGGCTGGCCAGGGGGGTGCTGGCAGTCTTCTATTTCTTTCCTTGGCGATCACCTTGATTCCACAAACGAAAAAAGGAACCCCGCCACAACCCGCCGAAAACAAGGTTGGCAAGCCGCCCAGTTTCACCTAAACGAACTGCCAGAACAGGCGGTAAGACATGGGTCAGGCTTTGCTGCTCCGAAAAAAAACTTTGAGCAGGTTTTGCCGTGAGAGGGGGGGGGGAGGAGGGTGGGCATCAGCACGCCGCTGAACGCCGGGTCAGTTTTTGCTGGCCCTTGTTCCCGGCGCCGTCCTTCCGCTAATACGGGTTCGGCGTGGCAAAAAGGCTGGCCAGACCCGGCTCGCCCTAAGGGCAAGCACGGAAAGGACACCACAGGCTGTGGTTATTGCAAAACACTCGTAGCGGCCCAGCCACGAAAAAAAAAACAAGTCGAGTTGGGCACCGGCAGCAAGTCGGTCGAGGACTGACGTCGTTTTGTATGTCAAGTTGTCTTACGAGTCTTCATGGTATTAAACCACTCCTCCGCCTTCTCTCCAGCATTTTCATGGCAATATTGCGGAGGCGCTAACTGCTAGTGACAGTTGCAATACGGAGTAGTCCCCCCCCCCGGGGGGTCCAGGCGTTGCCGACTTAGCGCTCTTTTTGTCCCACAGCTCCTGCCTCGACGTCGGCAGCTGGCTCCGCTGTCCGCCCTCCTTTTCCCTCTTTTTTCCCTCGAGGTCACTGCTACGTTCCCTCTTCCCCAGAAGGTTGTAGTCGGGATGCCACACCTCGTCCCTCCCCCCCCTTCTTATTAGCCCGAGTCTGAGCCGAGTCTGAGCCTTCCCAGATCTCAACGTCCCGCCCACATGCCAGCTCCAACACAATCCTTTTGCAGTTCACCCGGCTTTTGCTCACCCGGTCGACTTGGTTCACGCTGAAAAAACTCGCGAGCAACCTCCGCGAGCTCAGTCCCCTCATCCCAAGACACTGCACCTCTGCCAACCCTGCCGCAACCCTGGCGTTGCACCCCTCCCCCCTTCCCCAGAAGGCCATGAGGTGACTGGGATTAAGCGAAACCCGCACGACCGAAGGTGTATTATCTTGCCGCCTTCTACGGTGTTTCCTTCTCGCGTGCTGGCCCTGCAATTTCTAGTTGGGACGGACCGTTTACCTTTTTCATGGACACGCCTTTGCGCCTCCGCTACGACACACCACCCGCCCGAGTCTCCAAGCGATCGCTATTCGCAGCCCTCGATCGCATCCCGGCCGCGCTCCAATAAGCTGTCGTCGCATTGCACAGCAATGGCCATTTATAGAGGGCCGTTCACGTCGCGTTTATAAGTGCTCTACTCTCCCGGCAAACGATCCGGTTTTGCTCATTATCCATTATCCACCAACCGAGTTTTCTATTTCCCCCCTCTTTTTTTTCCTGGCGCCGCCGCCGCCGAAATCGCCACGCGACCATCCGGCGCTCGTCTGCAGCGCCGACAGCATCGTCGTTTCCGATCGCACAGGGGCGGGACGTTGCGCCGCTTTTGCATCATCTTGCCGCTTTGCAATTGGCAATCGCAGCCGACGCAAAATCGCTAGTCTAATCACCGGCCGGCTCGGCTTCCCGTTTGCGCATGACCCGACGAATGCCGAGACGCACCCCGAGACATCCCCTCGATCTTGGGCATGTCCGTCTCCATCATCAAACACAAGCCGGCTGCCCATCTCCTGCCGATGAGTGTCCAGCCCGCTGCCATGTCGCGGCCTCAGGTCGGCATTGAGCGGCTGCCGGCGCACCGCCTCAGCAACGAGCCGCGGGAGTCGATGAACTGCAAGTCATGCCGCAAGCGCAAGGTAGGTTGCTGGTGCCAAGCATAGCCTTTCGGCGGTGTGCCAACGGCTGACATGGCTGTCGCATAGATCAAGTGCAACCGCTTGCGCCCGGCCTGCGAGGCCTGCCAGGTCTTCCAGTGCGCCTGCATCTACGGTACGTCTCATTTGTGCTTTTTACGGCTCTCTGCCGCGGCGCTGACGGGTGGCCGGTGTAGATGCTGTTCCGAAGAAGAGGGGGCCCAAGACAGATGTCTTGGAGGCCTTGTTGAAGCGAGTCGACGGCCTGGAGCAGAAGCTGAAAGACCAGAAGAAGGACGGCCACACCGCCGAGGACGAGTCCACCGGCAGCAGCAGCAGCGGCAACAGACACAAGACAGGGTCGCCGCCGACCTCTGAAACTGCCGTCGCGGTCTCCTCGACGACTGAGGACGGTTCTGCGGCGGCCGACGCCGACGGTCCGACCGGGGACGTGAAGAAACGCCACCTCTCGCCTGGCGATGTCAACAGCTCTGCAGTGGGCGCCGAAATCTCGGATATCTACCCGTCGCCACAGCCCAGCCGCGACGCCAATACAAGCGTGCAAACCGAGGCGCTGCTGGAGACGTACTTTCGGCGCTTTCATGCAAAACCCTTTCATATTCTTGATGAATCCTCGTTCCGCCAACGTCTGCAGCTTAACCAAATCCCGACCTACCTGGTCAATGCCATTTGCGGCCTCGCCTCTCGGTACGTTCATGGCCTGTCGTTGTGGCTGCCGGCCGGGCGTCGCCCAGACTAATGTCTCCAGATCAACACCTCATCCCCACGGCTATCAGGCCGCCGTCAGTCTGGGTGAGGCGTACGCGCAGCGCGCGCGAACAGAAGTCGAGATGGACGAGCCGTCAGTCGACGGCCTCCAGACCCTCCTGCTCCTGACCCTCTCCTTTAACGCTTCGGGCAAGGGGAAGAAGGCCTATATGCTGCTGAGTACGGCCCCCTGTTCCCCGACTGTCCCGCGCAACACTGACGTCGTGCAGCCAGTGCCATTGGCATGGCCCTTGCCCTGGAGCTTCACCGCGAGATGGACGGCCACATCCGGATTATGCCGGCCGAGCGTGAGATGCGCCGGCGACTTTTCTGGACTTGCTACCTGCTCGACCGCTTCATGGCCTGTGGCTCACGCCGGCCTTCCCTCATCGGCGACCGCAATATTCTTCTCCGGCTGCCATGCTGGTCACCGACTCCGAATGCGATGCCGATCGAGGGCGACTTCTTCCAGAGCGACTCGAACCAGCAGTATCTCCAGGGGAGCGCCGGCAAAAAGCCCCAGGGAAGCAGCGCCATGCTCATTGACATTACGCGCATCCTCGGCATCACCAACCAGTACATGGCCGCCGGCGGCGTCAAAGGGGACTCCCACTTCCCCTGGCATTCGCTCTCCAACTTGTCCAAAATTCGCCACGATCTGGACGCCTGGGCCTCGGGCACGCAGGACGTCTTTTCCTCCGTCGAGACGCTTTTTAGCCAGCCAGACTCGACCGCCCTGATCCTCAGCAAGCTTGTCTACCACCTGGTTCACTGTCTCATCTACCGGCCCTTCCTACCCGTCGATCTAGCTGAACTGGCCGGCACGGGGCAGCACCAATCATGGCAGATCGAGGCCACAAATATGTGCTTCTTGCATGCCAATGCCGTCGCCGAACTGGTCGAGCTCGGAAAGCAGATGCCCGAGGTCGAGTGGCCCGGCTTCGTCGGCTACTGCATCTGCACAGCGGGCACGGTGCACATTCACGGCGCTCACTACAACAAGGCTGCCAATGTGGGTGAGATGAGCGTCTTTGCTTCGTCGGCCGAGTTTTTGTCGCGTGAAATGCAGCAGCTCAACGAGCTGCGGTACGCGTGGGCGGTCGTGCAGCACCATCGCCAGACCCTGCTGTCCATTTACAACACCCACACGGAGCTCATCAAGAGCCTCGCCAGCAATCCGCTCCGCTACACGTCCGTCTTCCACTTGGACGACTTTTTCGACCGCTACTCGAACATTACCGGGCCGGCGAGCCTCTCGTGCAATTTTGACTCGGCCAATCTCAGCCTAGCCGATATCATCGTCGACTACTCTCCCGAACGACATACGAGTCACGATCTGTACGGCTCGAAGCTCGGCCTCAATGGTGCTAGCGCCAGCGTCAGCGTCAATACCAACGGGAACGGCCTTGCCCACGCCCAGGGCAGTTCTCTCGACGTGTCTGTCGATCGCCCCAATCTGAAGAGGAAGCTGGCAACATCTACCAGCTTGTCGCAGCACCAGCCGCCATACCCCCCCACGCCCTTCATGGCGCAGTCCGCCGTGGGGTTGTTGCCGCCGGCTGGCTCCTTGAGTCCCACTATGCCGCACGGCGAGCCGCAGCCCTCGATCGCCGAAGTCGCCGGGTTGGCCCTTCCAGCACACCCGCAGCAGCGGCCCAAGCCACCTCAGCAGCCAGCGCCGCCATTCAGTCCTGTGTTTGACTTTGCGCTGCCGGGCGACCATCCGACCACTAATGGTGCCACTCAGGGAGGCGCTGGCGATGGCGCTCCGGACGGCAACCGCCAAAATGCCACGTTGCCGGGAGACACTGGCGGCGGGCTAGAAGGGTATGACCCCATGTTTGGCTCGCTGCATGAGAACGTCTTCGCGAGCCCATCCTCATGGCCGACAGAAGAAGGCCAGGGGACGGTGAAGGCGGCCGGAGTGTCTCTGCAGAGTCCTGGCGACCAGAGCAACGACGGCAGTGCCGGCGGTGCGAATACCGGCGAGGAAAAGGACCCGTTTTTAAGCTTGCTTGAGCAGCTGGCGGAAACAGAGTACGCTCGTGGTCCCGGGAACGAGCTGGACTTTTTCCTGACTGGTGCTCCGGGCTCGGCGTAAAAACAGGCGTGTTGAGAGTACGACTACTCGTACATGATGCCTTTATGTCTTCTTTGGCGCAATACCCGTAGGCGGCTGGTGCTTCTGGTTCATTTGGGTGGGGTGGGGGGGGCTCTGGAACAGGCGAGCATGGGTCACGACTCACGTTGGATATTTAGCAGACTCCATTCAGGAGGTTTTTTTTTTTCTTGCATAGTGTTATAGTTGTCGAATTTAGATATCAAAGTTTCAACCGCGAGTCGGCAGCTCCTTCCCAAATCGGACAGGACGAACTACGCGGGTAGTGGCAGACTTCAGAATATAATTTCTCACTAATCTGCCGTAGTTTCTTCTTGAGACACAAATTTTCTTCTGCTTTTGTCTTGTCCCATTCAGCATACCGCCTTCTCAATCTTGGCCGGAAGTCGCCGATGCATCGTCACAGTTCCGAGGCGCTTGCTATGTACTCCACATAGCTGTCGGCAACATCCCACGAATAATCTCCGGAATGAGGAACACGGCGGACGCACTGTGTGCTGCGACCAGCCGACGTCGAGCGGTGTGTTGGTCGACGTGTGGTGGTCCCGACAGTTTGGATGGGGTCTGCCACAGGGATGATCGGGTATTTTGGAGGGCCAGATGCGGATCAATATCCGAGATCACAGAGGCGATAGGTCGGCGATCGGCAGGAGTTGTTCGCCAGATTCGGATCGCTTAAAAGCCGACACAAAGAAGGGACCCAGCAGGCAGAGCAGCGCCACCGAGCTAGGCTCTGGTGCGGCCATTTGCGGGGAAGGGGATAAGATGATGACATGGACCGGCAGCTGCGGTGGATCACCAGGCAAAGAATCTGTCATCCGAATTCGTCCCCCATTCCAACACTACCTATTGTCCAGACCGCCTGGTGCTGGGGCGTCAGCTAGCGATATGCTTTGACACGCGGCAAGGGATAGTAGGCCTGGCCTTTGCGAGCGGAAAATTCGTTAACTCGCAGGCTTGCCCATCCCTGCGCTCGGTTGCTCTGTTGCCTCCTCTTCTACCGAAACACGACGCTGCGCAGCAGACCTACTCCGTACAGACCTGCATCTGAATTTTATTCTTTACTTCTCGCCATTCGGCCGATTTATGCAGGGTGTTTCTCTGCGTTGTTGCAGCCCCATGGTTCAACGGCTGCCATCCGTCTCATGACGTCAATGCGCATATGATCGTTTTCGCTGTACCGCATTCAGACGCACAAGGACGTGAACGCGAGCGAAAAGTGGCGGCCCACGATCGAAGCCGTGATTCTACTCTCGAAAGTGTGAAGCGAGCAATTACGACGAAAACTCCAACACTCACGGTGCCTGAGCGTGGATTAAGGAGATGGCCCGGCGGCACTGTTGACCGACTTGACCTCGAAACGAACGGTGGTGTCGTCTAACACCCCGCAATTTGCCTGGGGGCATCGTCGCGTTCGAGTCATGACCAGCGAATCCTTCTCAGACCGCGGGCCCGCCGTGTTTGCCGTCACTACGGCCACTCTTGTGCTCTGCTCATTCTTTGTCTTTGCGCGAGCCGTCTGCCGCGTTGGCATTGTGCGCCGCGTCTCATTGGACGACTACTTGATCGTCTTGGCCTGGGTTCTGGCATTCGGATTGAGCCTTACCATCGATCTGGGTACCCGGCGAGGTCTTGGCCGCCAGGACGCCTACATCCCTGCAAAGCACTTTGCTGGCCTTCGGCGGTGTGAATATGCCTTTGCCATTTTATATGTATGGGCTTCCCACTTCTGTGTTTCTCGTCTGGGACGTATCGCTGACTTGCAGAACCCGGCTCTTGTGGTCACAAAAACATCCATCTTGGTGTTCTATCTGCGCCTGTCCAAGAACACGAACAAGATTCTTCGGCACGGCTCCTATGCGGTCTTGACCGTTGTCAGCGTGGCCGGCGTGGCCCTTACGCTGTTGAACAGTCTCCAATGCCGCCCGGTGGCGGCCGCCTTCTCATCGACGCCAGGAAAATGCATCCCCTTGCTCACCGAGTTCATCTGCTCGGCACCGATCAACATTGTCTCGGACCTGGCCATCCTGGTGCTTCCCCTGCCGGTGCTCACGGGCATGCGGCTCCCTTCGCGGCAAAAGTTCATTCTTGTTTTCACGTTTGCTCTCGGTTTTTTCGTCACCGTCGTCGACGTCGTTCGCATCTACTACCTGCAAGAAGCCATTTCTTCAGGATCCTCCGCCTCGTCCACGTTTGTCGACAGCAAAGACTTTGCGTGGAACTCATCCCTCTCGCTCATGTGGTCGGCGGTCGAGGTCAATGTCGGCATCACCTGTGCGTGCATACCAACACTGAAACCACTCATCATCAAGATCCTTCCGGCCATGCTGATCGACCCGGATGGCACGTTTACCACACCCTCTCGGTCCAAGGATGCAGAGGTGTCCGACACCCCCTCTCGCAGCGCGGTCCTACGGTCCCATCGCGCGGTGGACTCCCAGGACGACGTCACCATGACCGGAGCACAGCAGTCGCTGGCCTCCCCGGCCGCTACAGTTGCGGGATCGTCGCGGTATCCAAAACCGAGCAACGGCTCTGACCAGGACTTGGACTTGGACTTGGATTTGGCCACATCGAACGTGGCCCAGCTTGCTCTTTTTGAGAGCGTGGCCCCAGAGACAGTCAACGATACAATAACAGCGACAAGCAATTACTCTAGAAGGCCGGTGTATTTTGGCTTCGTCAGCATCAGGAGACCCAAGAGCATGCTGAACACGTCTGTGCCCGAGTCGCTGAGGTACTGCACCGTCGTTGCCGTCCTGTTCTTCCTCTGGGGCTTCTCCTACGGACTTCTCAATACGCTCAACACCGTGGTCGCCACCGTGTCCGACATGAGCACGGCCGACACGCTAGGCCTCACCAGCGCCTACTTTGGCGTAGGCTATCTGCTCGGTCCTCTCCTGGTCGGCGGGTGGGTTCTGCGGCACGATGAGCATCACCGACGGCCAAGCGTTGTCGCACAGCGAAAGCTACAGAAAAGAGGCACACTGTCCTCGCTGTCGGCCTCGGCCATGTCGCACCTGTATTCTCACTCCAGCGACCAGGCGATTGGCGGCTTCAAGGCCACCTTCATTGTCGGCCTGTGTATTTATGGCGCCGGCACGATCATGTTCTGGCCCTGTGCGGTGCTGGCCTCATTTCCGGGCTTCCTGATCAGCAGCTTTGTGGTTGGATTTGGCCTGAGTGTCTTGGAGACAGCGGCAAACCCGTTTCTGGCTCTGTGTGGCCCGATGGAGTATGCCGAGATGCGGCTGTTGTTGGCCCAGGGACTGCAAGGCACCAGCAGCGTGCTGAGCGGTGTGTTGGCCGAGAAGGTGTTGTTTGTCCATGTCGACACGGTGAGTACGGCCAACCCCTTGAGCTTGCTCGACGCGCAGTGGACGTATATGGCGATCACACTTTTCTGTGTGGCCCTGGCCATGTTCTTCTACTACATGCCGTTGCCCGAGGTGTCGGATGCGGAGCTGCAGAGGGCGGCCGACCAGCTTCCGGTGGACGGCACCAAACGCACCATCTTTGGCGGCCTGCAGCTGCGAACTGTCTGTCTGGTTCTCGCGGTGGCGGCGCAGTGGCTGTATGTGGCCTCGCAGGAGTGCATGAACCTCAACTACGCCACACTGGTCACGTCGTGGGTGCCGGCCCGCATTGCATCTCGGCAGGCCACCAGCAGCAGTTCGGCCACCATCAGTTCGGCGGCTGACCTCGCCTTATCCGTGACCGACTATTTGCTCATCAGCCGCACGGCGTTTGCCGTGTCCCGTTTCACGGCCGGATTCGTGGCCTATTGGGGGGCCAAGCACCCTGGTCGTCGGTGGCTACCGTCTCCTCGAACGATGCTGTTCGTTTGCATCGGGCTCATGGTGCTGTTTGGTCTCCTGATCGTGACGTTGCGGCCGGAGAGCCCGTCGGACGACCCGAGCCTCATTGTCCTTCCGGTCACGCTTTTTTATCTGGCCGAGGGGCCCATTTTCCCTCTTATTTTTGCCATGGGCCTGCGCGGCCAAGGTTCGCGCACCAAACGGGCGGCGGCCTGGCTGACGGTGGGCGCTTCGGGGCCGGGATTCTGGCCGTTTGTCATGTATGGCATCATGCAAAAAGGCGGCAGCGTGCAGACGGCGTTCATCGTCGTCGTCTGTCTCATGGCGTTGGCCCTCGTGTACCCGTTGTACCTTGCGTTTCTACAAGATGCACGGGAGCTCACAAAAGTGGCGCCAACACCACAGCGGCAAAAGGCCGGACAGCCTGCCGTTGGATCGGGGCCCATAGCACAACCCCCGATATAGCCTGCACTGGGTGTGCCCAGATGTGATACCGAATCTAATTTTGTCTACTTTTTTGCATACTCTTTTGAAATCTTGTGACATCTCGTCGTTGGACTCATTCTTGACATGCAGTTGCCAGCACTTACTCTACGCTTCCATTGCACCGTCGTGCTCGGCAATGGCCTCGCGGATCTCATCCTCGTCCTGCTCCTCGTCACCCCCCCCTTCCGACAAGCCATGTGTCCTGGGCTCGGCCCAACCGGTGCAGGCCTGGACGCCCATGACCAGCATGCTGACGATTGCGGCGGCATAATACAGCGTCTTCAGAGAGGCGGCATAGCCTGATACGGCCACTTGGCGTTCGGCCTCGGTCAACACGGCGTGCCCGTCTTGGTCAGCGGCAAAGACCAGGGCCGGGCTTCCGATGAGGCGGGTGATCAAGGTGCGGTGGGTGGCGCTCAGGACACCGCCGTCGAGGCGGGTGAAGCCGCTGGCCAGATGACCACCTAGCTGCTGCATAAAGTAGCCGCCGCCAATGGAGGTGCCGAAGCTGCCGGCGAAGCTGCGGAAGGTGGACATGATGCTCGTGGCCACAAAATGGGTAGACGGGCGGGTCAGGTGCAGCAGGTGGGCGAGCGTGTAGTTGAGGAAGGCGCCGGTGCAGAGGCCGTTGGCGAAGAGGGCGGCGACATACCAAGAGGTGCTGAAGGAGGCGGACGCCGAGCTCAGGAGGCCGACAGAGGCGAGCGAGCAAGCGAAGAGGCCGATGGAGACGACGGAGGGCAGCCAAAAGTCACCAGCGCGACGGACGTGGAGCCAGCCGATGAGGAGGCCGCCAGAGCCGAAGCCGGCGTTGGTGGGGATGAGAGCGGCACCAGCCAGCGCGGCAGACTGGCCGCGGACGGCGAGGACGAAGATGGGGGCATAGTACAGGACGGTCCAGCGGGAGGCCATGAGGCCAAGCTGGGCGAAGCAAGACAGGAGGACGCCGCGGGAGCGCAGCAGCTCAAAGGGGATGATGGGTTCGCCGCCGGAGACGTGGGGGACCAGCCAGCGCTCGACGGCGATGAAGACGACGAGACTGACAACAGAAGCGGCGATGGCGGTAGGACGAATGGTTCCGGACAGGCCATACAGCAAAAGGACAATGGTGAGGGTCTGGAGGTCAGCGGAGGGGGCACATGACCTGAGGGGAAAGAGGAGGAGAGAGACGACTCACCAAGAAGAGGGCGCCGGCATAGTCGATGCGGGCCAGCTTTTGCCAGACGGAGCGATCCTTGCCATCGGCAAGCGGGCCGTCAATGTGCGGCAGGTTGAAAAAAGCTAGGACGCCGGCGATCAAGCCGATGGGGGCCTGGACGAGGAAGAGGGTGCGCTGCGCGAGTCAGTGAGAGGCAGTCTCGGGAAGCGGCGGAACGGGAGGCCTACCCAGCTCATGACGGGGAGCAGGGCGCCGTAGACAATGGCGCCCGAGGAGAGGCCGACGGTGAAGCTGGCGTTGACGAGGCCGATGAAGAGGCCGCGACGGTGGCGGCTGGCCAGCTGCAGGACGAGGATGAGGGAGAGGGTCATGATGCCGGCGCCGCCGAGACCGGTGATGACGCGGGCCAGCAAAAAGAGGGACAGCGACGGGGCGCGGGCGGTCAGCAGAGTGCCGGTGGCCATGCAGATGCCGGCGGCGAGCAGCAAGGGGGGGACGGGGAAGACGGTGGCGAGACGGCCGATAAGAGGCGCAAAGGAGGCGATGGCGATGAGGTAGGCGCTGGAGAACCACATGGCATAGGCATAGGCGTCGAGTTCATCGGCGACGGCGGACTGGGCCATGGTCATACCGCTGACATTGCTGGCCTGGAGGAAGATGAGGAGGCCGAGGCTGACAAAGAGGGCAATGGTACGACGTCGGCCGAGAGGAGGGACAGCGGTGGCGGAGGAGGCGTCCGCATCGGGGACAGGCGACAGCGGCGGCGACAGCGACGGTGGTGAAGACGGCAGCAGGGCATCGGTTTCCCGGGCCTGACAGCCGGGCGAACCGGCATCGGCACCGGAGCCAGGAACTCTGGCCATGGGAACGAAGAGAGAGAAGAGAGAACGATAAAGTGCGACCAGCAAGGTGACACAGCAAGGCGAAAAGAAGGACAAAAACAAGGAAACACTCTCAAGACGATTCCATGAAACGAAAGTAGGTACGGTGAGCTGTGCGGCCGCAAGGGCGGACTAACAGCAGATAAAGGACGGAAAGACGACCTTGGACCGGTGCCTGACCGATTTGTCATGCACACGACGGCGCACTTGGGTGGGCGATCGACGCGCTACTCCGAGACTGGGGACCCGGTTTAATTAGTGAGTTTTAGGCTATCTCCTATCTGGTCACGTTTTTTTGGTGATCAATCAGCGGGGGCCGACCGAAGCATCGGCGGTGGCGATGCGCCCAAACACGTCGACGCCGTGGATGCCGAGAGCGGTGCCGACGCCAATGGCATAGGCGCCGACGCTTTTCATGCGGGCGAAACCGGCGGCGTCCGAGACGCCGCCGGCGCCGACGATGCGGATGTGGCCGAGGGAGGCCGGCTGCTCGTCGAGCATGCGACGCAGCGTGGCGACGTTGCCGAGCGCGAGAGGGTGCAACGGCGCGCCGGCCATGCCGCCGATGCCGGCGCCGGGAAGAGCGGGGGCGGAGTCGTCGGCGGAGAGGACGAGACAGGTGCCGAGCGTGTTGGTGGCGGTGAGGAAGCTGATGGACGAGAGGCCGTCGGCGGTGGCGGCGGCGTCGGCGGCGAGGGCGTCGATCAGGACGGCAAACTGACCGGGGTGGGTGTAGGGCGGCGTCTTGAGGCCGACGGGGAGGCGGGGCAGCGCGGCAGCAGAAGCGTCGGCAATGGCGCGGCGGACG
This sequence comes from Leptographium galeiforme, assembly GCA_004028395.1. NCBI lineage: Eukaryota > Fungi > Ascomycota > Sordariomycetes > Ophiostomatales > Ophiostomataceae > Leptographium > Leptographium galeiforme. The sequence continues at coordinate 65,175 of RQWE01000075.1, forward strand.
GCGGCGAGGTAGCGCAGCAGGGCGTCGCCGTCGTAGGCCGGAGGGGGCGCGCCGGGGATGTTGGGACAGCTCAGGTTGATCTCGACGGCGAGGGGGACGGAGGCGGGCAGGTCCTGCTGGGCGGCGGCGATGCGGCGGTAGCAGGCAGCGACGTCGTCGGGGGAGCCGGTGACGGAGACGAGGAAGCCTTTTGTAGTGGCAGCGGCGGCAGAGGTGACAGCTGGGCGGGCGGCGATGGTGCGGATGAAGCCGAGGTACTCGTCGAGGGGAAGGGGGCTGTAGCCGAGCGAATTGAGGCTGGCGGTCTTGGGGACGGGGGCGTCGGGGTGGTGGGCGGCGGCGTCAAAGAGGGCGAACTGGTGGACGGCGGGGTTGTGGGGGAAGCCGGCGAGAAGCGACGTGCGGGTGGTGACGGCGCCGGTGTGCGGGCAGTCGTAGAGCGCGGAGAGGTGGCCGAGGTCGGTGGCCCACGGATTGGCCGTGTTGATCAGCGGCGGGCTGATTTCGAGAAGAGGGGGAAGAGGCATGGCTGGGGGTGGATGGAGGGACGATTACAAAAAATGGAGGACCGGGGTGACGACGACGAGAACGGCTCATGCGACTTTTAAAACTGGAGTCTTGAGCCTCTTAATCTTTTGCAACGGCGCCATGCCGATAAAAGATAACGCTATTTTTGGGTGGTCCAGAATTAGAAGGGAGGGGCGTTGTGGCGGCCGTTAAAATAGGTCGTCAATGGCCTTGTCGGCGTCTTTGCCGATGAGGTCGACCATGCCCTGGGGAGGGTCAGCGGGGGCGGGCGAGAGATGGAAAAAGAAAAGGGCGGAAAGAGACACGTACCTCGGGCATGATGGGCTTGCCCTGGGCGTCCTTGACGTAGCGAAAGGGCATCTGGGTGCTCTCGTGGGCGTTGAATTGCAGTTCGGGAAAGTCGACGTAGGGGATGTCGTCGAGGGGGACTGGGCATGTCAGGACGGGGGAGACACGAGACAGGACGGAAAGACTCACGCCCTTGCTCGACGACCAGCCGCGTCACTCGCACGGCCGTGTCGGTGGTCATTTGCACGGGCCCCAGTCGGCGGCCTTGGAAGCCCTTTTTGCGCAGCTCCGACGTGCGGTCTGGACGTCGGACGTTAGTGTTTTTGATCCTGTGCATGTCCGGTGGTATGCAGAAAAACAAACCTCGCGGTGGGTCATCGCCCAGGATCCCTCCAAACAGAAACACGTCAAAGGCCGTCCCGTCGGCCGGCGACAGCTCCTGTGCGGCCGCCGGGTCCAGCAGACACACGCGCGCCTTTTTTGCCGCGTCCGCGCCGTACAGCTCTTCCACGCTGCGTCGCTCGCCCCGGAGCCCGGCCACGGCCGTCAGGTCGGCCGGCAGCTGCAGCGTCGCCGGCAAGGACGACAGGCAGAGTCCGCCCGTTTCGCGGGCAATCGTCAGGTACTCGAGCGTCGACCACGGGCCGAGCTCGTCGTCGAGGTGCTCCACCACGTAGGTTTTTGCCATGGTCGGAGGGGGGGGGGCGAGGAGACGAGATAGGTAACTATGTACAGGTTGTGTTGGAAACAGAGATCGAAAAGGCACGGCACAGATCCAAATCTCGTCTCAATGCTTCTTGTTGGAAAAATTTCCGAGATTACGTAATCCACTGTGGGCCGCGGCCCGCCTGCCACTTGGCCTGAAATCCTCTTGCTGTCCCCCAGAGTCCTTTAGACAAAGTGCCCAACAGCACCCGCCCTTTCAGCTTTGACCTGCTCGAGCCAAAACAGACCTTCTGCTTTCGGCACGCCCCTCCGCCATGGCCCTCTGCGAAGGGCTCTGTGGCCGCGGGCGAAGAATACAGGCATCTCCTAATCCGGAACACGTCTCCACTTTTCAGCCCCTTAGCCCGTCTCCTCGCCCTGTTGCAAAGTGGCAGCCTGCGTCGTCATCCCGGTCGCACCTCCTCACTGGGACTTCTGTCCTCTGTCAATAAAATCAGTTTCATCTTTTTTCGAATGGGCCAAAACTCTGGTCTCGCTTCGATTCCTGCATCCCACGAGAGCCGCACCATCCGCGGCCCGTCTGCATTCTCGCCCCAGAGTCGGCCCCCCTTCGGAGTACACTCTTTTGCATTTGCCCAGCCGACACCGATTCTGGGTTGATCCACGCAAAATCCAATCCGCCTCGCGCGATCGGATTCGGCTTCCTTTCTTTTGCCGTCGCCCACAACAGCGACGCGCCGCCATCGCCGCCCGCCTTCGACCGACGCCATGGCCAAGACCTGGAGTCGCCGCTGGCCGGCCGTTGCCGGCGTCGCCGCCGCCCTCGCGATGCTCTGGACTGGTGTGGCACGTGCCGATCATGTCGCCGGAGACTACTTTGTGCGCTCGCTGCCGGGACAGCCAGAGGGGCCACTGCTGAAAATGCATGCCGGGTACGTGCAGTGATTTTGGGGTGTCGAGCCTGGGCGGAGACGAGTAAGACTTTGCTGACTCCCGTTGCGCTGCAGCCACATCGAAATCACACCCGAACACAATGGAAACCTCTTCTTCTGGCACTTCCAAAACAAGCACATTGCCAACCGGCAACGCACCGTCATCTGGCTCAACGGCGGGCCCGGCTGCAGCTCCGAGGACGGCGCGCTCATGGAGGTCGGCCCGTACCGCCTCAAGGACGACCACACGCTCGAGTACAACGACGGCACGTGGAACGAGTTCGCCAACATTATGTTTGTCGACAACCCCGTCGGTGCTGGCTTTAGCTACGTCAACACCGACAGCTTCGTCCACGAACTGGACCAGATGGCCGACCAGTTTGTCGTCTTTCTCGAGAAGTGGTTCGCCCTCTTTCCCGAGTACGAGCGCGATGATGTACGTGGAGGGTCGGGGGGGGGGGGGGGGGGGGGGGGGGGGGTGCCAATAAGAATGACAGAGACTGACAGAGACAGCTTTACTTCGCCGGCGAGTCCTTTGCGGGCCAGTACATTCCGTACATTGCAAAGCACATTCTCGAGCGCAACAAGAACCACGGCAACAAGACCACGTGGGCGCTTCGCGGCCTGCTGATCGGCAACGGCTGGATCTCGCCCAAGGAGCAGTACGAGGCGTACGTGGACTACGCCTACGAGCGCAACCTGGTCAACAAGGGCGACAGCAACGCCGTCAAGATCGAGGATCAGTGGCGCGTGTGCCAGCGAATCCTGTCCGCGGCGGGCGGCCCGGACCAGCAGCGTGTCAACGTGCAGGAGTGCGAGGGCATCTTGCAGCAGCTGCTGTCGGTGACGCGACTCAACTCGGGCGACGACAACGACTGCCTCAACATGTACGACGTGCGGCTGCGCGACTCGTACCCCAGCTGCGGCATGAAATGGCCGCCCGACCTGGCCAACCTGACGCCGTACCTGCGGCGGGCCGACGTGATCGAGGCGCTGCACGTGAACCCCAGCAAGAACACGGGCTGGCAGGAGTGCAACGGCAATGTGGGCTCGCAGTTCAGCGACCGCAACTCCAAGCCGGCCATTGCCCTGTTGCCGGAGCTGCTGGCCGAGGTGCCCATCATGCTCTTCTCCGGCGCTGACGATCTGATCTGCAACCACTTGGGCACCGAGGCCATGATTGCTAACATGGCCTGGAACGGCGGCAAGGGCTTTGAGCTGTCACCGGGCAACTGGGCGCCGCGGCGCGAGTGGACCTTTGAGGGCCAGGACGCCGGCTTCTGGCAGGAGGCGCGCAACCTGACATATGTGCTCTTCCACGAGTCGTCGCACATGGTGCCGTTTGACCACCCGCGGCGCACGCGCGACATGCTGGACCGCTTCATGGGCGTCGACATTAGCAGCATTGGCGGGCGGCCGACCGACTCGCGGCTCGACGGCGAGCCCGGGCCCACGACGACGGTCGGCGGCGCTGCCGGTAACGGCACGGCTGGTGGGGAGGCCGACAAGGCCCGGGTCACCGCGGCCAAGTGGGCGGCCTACCGCAAGAGCGGCGAGATTGTGCTGGTCATTGTGGCTGTGGCTGCCACGGCCTGGGGCTACTATGTGTGGCGCGACCGCCGCCGCAGCCGAGCCGGCTACCGCGACGTGTCTCGTGGGCCTGCTGCGGCGTCCGACACGCAGCTGCCCATGTACGAGAACGACGGGACGATCAGCGGGGCGACGCCGCTGGAGACGTTCCGGAACAAGCGGTCCGGCCAGGACCTGGAGACGGGCGACTTTGACGAGAGCGAGCTAGACCACTTGAACGTGGCCACGCCGGCGGAGGACGCCCGGTACAGCGTCGGGGCCGACAGTGACGACGAGGCTGAGTCGGCGAACGGAAATAGGACACACGGTAAATAGAAGACGAGGGTTCATAGGGGTGAGAGGGGGGGGCTGAGCGGAATGCGGAAGCCTGTTGCATATAGTGTATTTACGAGTACGATACGTGGCCTTTTGGCGAATGGATGGCGTTGGGTTGCTGCCTACGAGCATTGTCGGGGTTCGTCAAGGCACCGGCGGCCGTGTGACTCAGGAAGCCGGTCTTTGTTGAGGCGGCTGGTCGTTATCGTGAGTGCCATTTCCGATGTCGGCAGCCGACTAGAGCTTGACGGACCAGTCACGCCATGGCGCCAGTAGCAAGTGCCGGACGAGGTGCCAATTGGCGTCCCCATTGGCGTCATCGGATCGTATTTCTACGTCGTACAGCTGCAGGGAGCTTGCGGTCGCCACATGACCCCTTTTTGGTTTGGGGAGGGAAGCCATTGACTCACGCAAAGAGGGTCTCTGTTTTTGTCAATTTGTCCTCTCGGTCGGATCCGTTTGGCCCGAAAGCTGGCAGCTGCAAGCTTGCCGCTCCGTCCAACAACAGCTTGCCGTTCCTGAATTCGAGCTCTTCAGTTGGAACGCGCAGCTGATGGTTCTGTCCGTTTTTTTCGGTTTTCCCCTTTTCAATGGGGTCACACCCCATTTCTACAGTCATTTTGCCCGAGCTCTGGCAGCTCTTTCTAGCTATTTCTGTGGGGCGGTGGGCCAGGTCCTGCCAGGCAGGCTGTGGACGGCAGGCCCGGAATGTCCAGCCGTGTGTGTCTGGAGAGCGGCGCACGGTATCCACCCCCAACAAAATTGACCCTCCGATTCGTAGCGCAGGTATTCTATTTTTGCGGGGTATATGGGCCCCTGGGTGGCTGTCCCCTCTGTTTGGCCCCAAAACAGGAGCTGGTGACGTCTTGCCAGGTAGGAGTGGGTCGGGCAGGTCTGGAGCTCATGCCACCAAAGGCGTGTGTGTGACGAGAGATTGAACGTGAGACGGCAAACAGCCATTGAGCGGGGGGGGGGGGATGAGAGAAGCGAGAGAGTCGGGGGAAAGAAAGGAAAAGGACACAATCGAGATGGAAAAGGGTCAACAGGGGTGCGTGTGCCAGCCGAGCCGACAGAGGCGGCCGCAGAAAGAGCTCCTGCCCGTAGAGGGGGGAAGAACCGGCCGATCGAGCCTTCCCTGTTCGTTCTTGCGTTCTGCGGTGACACCTTCCGTGGCTTTCTTTCCCCCCCCCCCCCCCCCCCCCCCCTCCCGGCGGGCCTCCGGGCCTCTTCATTGGCGCGACGAGCCCCTCTTGGCCCGGTTGCGTCAGGGGTCACGCGACCGCCACAGCTTCGGCGCACGCGATAGCGGACGCCTGACTCCTGTCCTGTTCCTCTGTTGCGGCCTCGTAAGATAACCGGAGCGGGTGGGGAGCGGTGGGGGAGCGGTGGCCGGGGGCGGTGGGCCCTTGTAGGACTCTCTAGAAGCCTCCAGAGGAGACGCTCTTGGGGACGCTCTTGGGGGGACGCTCTGGCCGCTCTGGCCGCATCGTCACCGCGTTGTCATGGGGGGCGGCGGGCGGCCTTTAAAAGGGCGCCGGCCGTCCTGCCCACCCTTTCCTTCCCCCCCCCCAATTCTCCCTCACACCATCTTCTGTCCTCTCTTCCCCTCTTGTCGCTCTGCACTTTCCACCCAATCATCCGCAATTCACTTGATCCTCCTGATCCCATCCCTTGTCTCTGCTTCTCCTAGTTGCTGGCTCTTTCCACCGTTGATTCTGATCGAGCTTCCTTTGTTCCCGCTATCTCCTCTCGTCGATCCAAACGGTCCAAACGGTCCGAACGGTCCATCCCTCTGTTCGTGTGCGTTCTTTTTATACTTTTTTGCCTCTCGTCAGCCATCAATCCACCAAGCACTTAGGTGAGCTAGTCCGGGCCAGGTCTTATCTGGAACCGCCTCCCACTTCTTTGTTCGAACCGCCCGCCCCTTCCGCCGTCCATTCATCAAGTTATTCAAAAGGCTGACCGGTCCCCTTGTGCTATTCTAGCTCTCTAGCTCTCTAGCTGTCTAGCTGTCCCGCCATTTTCCGTGCTCTCTGTCCACCTCTTTCCCACCTCGTCTTCCATCAACAGTATGTTGTCTGCAGTAGCACCTCCTGGCCCAGACCCAGCCGGCGATGTGTGAGTAGATGGCTGACAATGGCACAGTGACTCGCTCGCACAAGTTCAACGACCGCCTGCACGGTGATGCGGCCGAGGCGGCCGGGCCGGAAGACCACGTTCCCAAGTTCTTTGCCAAGAACGGGTTTGCCGACACGGACCCCAAGAAGACCAAGAAGAATGGCTGTGGCAAAGGCAACTGGGGCAGCATGGGCGAGGAGGTGGTGGACGAAGACTTTAACTTTGTCAACCCTCGCCGCCGGTCCAACAGCAGCAGCATGACGACGGACCTGAAGAACTTGAAGACCAAGTTCGACATGAACGAGCCGGAGCCGGTTTTTGAAGAGAACATCCACGGGCCGCGCGACGAGGACGGGGAGGAGCTTCACACGACTGAGACCAACTCGTCCGAGGAAGGCTCCGAGTATGCCAAGAGCGGCTTGAGCGCTTGAGCGCTTGAGCGCCTGAACGCCTGGGCGGCGGTTGGGCCGTCGACCGGCCGTCGACGGCCTGTGTTCTTTTTCCCTTCTGTGCCCACTTGTCTATTTACCACCAATTTGCTACCAGGGAGGGCTGGTCGTCACGCGATCGGTCAGGAGGGGTAATTTGCATTTACGATGACGAACATCATGGCGAACGAAAAGAGGCGGGATTGCAGACGGCATGGCCCGCACAAAAACAGAACAAGGGGGGTGTGGAACACCGTCCTTTTGTATCATAGCTTCTAGCGTCATCAAGTTGTTTCCAGAGTCGTGTGAGCTGTGATAGTCGTGTGAGCCGTGACAGTCGCGTAAGCCGCGAAGCCTTTGAAGCCATGAAGCCCTGGAGCCGTGACGCCAATGCTACCGCAGCACAACGTCCCAGGAGACGTGGCGGAGAATCGTGTCCCGGCTGGCGAGCGCGTCGACGGCGGTGGCGGCAGGTTTGGCGCGGTCGCCCTCGATCTTGACGGTGCCGATGCGGAGGACGAGGGCGGCAGCAGGGTCGCGGGGATCGACGCCGAGGGGCAGGAGGATGCTGCCGCTGGCGTCGGGGGCGAGGACAAAGGGCAGGGTGACGGCCTCGACGCCGTTCTGGTCGGAGGGGTGCTGGACGAGGGTGAGGGTCGGCAGCGGGCAGGTCTGGTTGCGGGCGTCGGAGCGGGCGGCGTCGGCGAGGGACTGGAGCTGGGCCAGCCAGTCGGCGGGACAGACGGCGAGGTCGATGCTGTCGAGGATGGCGCGGCGCTCGGACGGCGCGGCGTCGGCGGCGCGGCGGCGGTTCTGGCGGTGGGGGGGGCGGACATGGGTCCAGAGAGGGCCGAGGGCGCGGGCACGGCGGTCGACGTCGGCGGCGGTCGAGACGGTCGAGACGGTCGAGACACTCGAGACACTCGAGAGCCGGACCCAGGGCCGCCATGGGATCTGGTGGTCGGCCTTGATCAGCTTGGGCGCCAAAATGGGGGCGTCAAAGGCCAGCGGGGCGTCGTCGTGTCGAGGGTCGCGGTACAGGCCCAGACGCAGCGTCTCGAGGAGCAGGTCGGCGCCGAGGGGCGCCAGCAGGCGGTGCAGGTCGTCGGCGGTGGCGCGCGGCGGGATGGCGAGGCCGGCGGGCGGGCCCTGGCGCAGGATGCGGCCCATGTCAAAGGCGCGGTCGTCGAGCGTCTGGACGGTGACGCCGGTGTGCGAGCGGCCGGCGAGGATGGCGTGGGCGAGGGGGGCGGCGCCTCGGAGGCTGATGGTTAGTGTGGTTATCTTGGTGGACGAAAAGACTCCAAAAGACTCCAAAAGACGCACTCTGGCAGCAGGGACGGATGCACATTCAGGCCGCCATAGCGGGCCGCGGCGAGGATGCGAGACGGCACAAAGAGGCCAAACGAGACGGCGACGACCAGGTCGACGGGAGGAGGCTGGGGTCAGGGTCAGCAGGAGCACAAGCGGACACGGGGACCACAAGAGCTACCTGCCAGCCGGTAAAGGTGTCGCGCTCGTGGACGGCAAGGCCTAGCGTGGTGGCCAATGTCTTGACAGGGTCTGGGAAAAAGAGGTTAGTCCGGAGAGACGACAGTACATTGGCCACAAAAGATCACAAACACGCACTCGCCTGTACCGTCTTGAGTCCGCGGCCGGTCCGCTTGGCCGGCCGCACCACCACGTCGAGCGAGGCAATGGGGTCGGCGCGGCTCGCCGCCGACTGCTGCTGCTGCTGCTGCATGTCGGCATGCAGCGCCGCGAGCGAGGCGCAGCTAAAGTGGTCGGAGCCGCAAAAGAGGATGCGCAGCGGCTCGCGGGCGGGCGGCGACGACGCGGTGGCCAGGCGGCGCCTCGCGGCCCGCGGGACGTGCCAGCGGACACACGGCCGGACAAGGGGACGCATGGCGGGCGAGAAAGAAAAAAAAGGAGTGTTGAGAACGCGACGAACAGAGGAGTGGATCAAGACGTTTTTGCGAGCTTGGGCTCACTTTGGGGGGGGGGGGGGGTTTTGTCCACGGTGATGGCAGTGTAATGTCCGTGTGCTATCCGTGTGAAGCCGACTTTAGCGTTTTTTTGTGCGAGAAGCATGGCAGTGTACGAGCATGTGGAGCGGCGGGCGCGTCGATCCAAGTAGCATACAGCATCATGTACAGCATGTGGAGGGTCTGATTTGGAAGAGGCTGTCAGACAGGCAGAAATGTTTGTAGGTTTGAAATATGGAGCTATCATGAAAGGGCTTTCGGAGGCAAGATTTCATCACAGAGAAATACATTTGAAATATGGAGCTATCATGAAAGGGCTTTCGGAGACAAGATTTCATCACAGAGAAATACATTTGAAATATGGAGCTATCATGAAAGGGCTTTCGGAGACAAGATTTCATCACAGAGAAATACATTTGAAATATGGAGCTATCATGAAAGGGCTTTCGGAGACAAGATTTCATTACAAAGAAAAACACGCAGCAAAACAGTGTGCCCGTTACTTGCGCGTCGGCGGCCCTGGAAAGTCGACGCGGATCGCCTGCGACGACGCCGGGCTGCCGACCGAGCTGATGCCCAGCCCGTGGTGGCCGCCGCCACTGCCACTTGCGCTGCTGCTGCTGCTGCTGCCTCCAAACAACGCCTGCTGGTGGTACCGCAGCAGCGCCGTGGCCGACGTCGGCGTCGGGTACGCCGGCGAGTCCAGCTGGCTGGGGCTGCCGCGGCCGGCATGGGTGAAGCCGCCGGCGGTCGACGGCGAGCGCGGTACTTGGTTCGTGGAAAGCGTGGAAAGCGTGGAAAGCGTGGAAAGCGTGGAAAGCGGCGGCAGGTCCGGCAGACGGCTCGGCAGCTGCGACACGGCCGTGGCCGGCGGCAGGCTGACCAGCGGACTGGGCGCCGCAAACGGCGAGAGGGGGGGGTCGTAGTGGGGGTGGGCGTGAGAGTGGGAGACAGCCACCCGGAGCGGCGTCGCCTTTTCGTTTTTTTCGTTCTTCTCGTTTCGTTCGTCGGACGTCGGGCGGTAGGCCATTTCGTTGAGGCTGCTGAAGCCGTTGTAGCCGGAGCCGTAGCCGGAGCCGTAGCCGGAGCCGTAACTGGAGCCGTAGCCATACCCTCCACCTCCTCCACCTCCACCCCCACGCCCCCCAAATCCCCCCCACAGCTCCGGACTCCCAATGCCGCCGCCGCCCAGCCCCAGCGCCCCGCCCGTGATGCCGCCCTGGCTCGCCGGCGTGCCGAATCCGCCGCTGCGCCGCATCCGCCGGCCCTGGCGCTTGCGGTACAGCACAAACACGACCGCGCTGGCCGCCACCACGGCCACCACCGCGCCAATGGCAATGCCCGCCTTGGTCGTCGTGGCCAGGGGGTGGCCGCTGCCGCTCCCCGAACTCGATGCACTAGAACTCGCAAGGCTGGAGCGGCCCGTGCTGGTCGGCGTGGTGATGCTAATCACCGTCGACGCAAACAGGCTGCCGCTGACGCTGACGAGGTCGGCCGTCGACGGCTGCTGCTCGCAGCCGGCCTCGAGCAGGACGAGGGCTGTTGGTTAGAGTGAAATTTTAAAAAGAGAAAGACGAGAAAGACGAGAAAGACGAGAAAGACGACAAAGACGAGAAAGACGAGAAAGACGAGAAAGACGACAAAAAAGACAAAAGACAAAAAGACAAAAAGACAAAAACTCACTGTTGGACATGGTCACCGCCCCGTCCGTGGCCGAGATGCACGCGAGACACGCGCTGTAGGCGTCGCCCGTCATGACGTCGCCGTCGGCACTGCAGTAGCCAAACTCGGTCGTGTTGCCCACCGTCGGGATCCCCTGCTCGAGCGCCCCCTGCAGCTGGCCGCAGGCCGTCGACGTCTGGCACGGGCTCGACCCGGCGGCGGACCCGCTGGGATACCCAAAGATGCAATAGTCCAGGTTGTAGCGCAAATTGTCTTTTCTCTTGTCAGCATAGGCCGTGATGGGACGAGCCACTCGAGAAAAAAAAAGAAAAAAAAAGAAAAAAAAAACACCCACACATCAGCCACTCCTGGTCGCTCTCGCCGCCCTGCGAAAACGTGCTGTTCTGCAGACAGCCGAGGCACGCCGTCCACTTGGCGCCCGCCGCCGTCGACGCAAAGTCGGCGTCCGCGCAGGACAGGTCCGTCGTGTTGGTCGTCGACGCCGCCGGGTCCGACACGTTCAGGTCGCTGTCGTCCATGCACACGCTGGCGCACGGCGAGTCGGGCGTCACCTGGATCGCCATGACGGCGCCCAGAAAAAGAAAAAACGGAAAAAGAAATCGGGACATGGTTCCGTCCATATTGCGTGCCAACATTAAAGTGGTAACAAAGAAAAAAGCTGAACTCGCCGGGAGTCGAGAGGGTCCTAAGCGAATGACGAGAAGCAAAAATTGTCCTGGCTGCCTGCCTGCAGAAAGTCAAGAGACAAAAAAAGACAAGATGGAGCATGCAGTGGTCCTTGCAGAGAGACAGAGAGAAAGAGAGAGATCGAGGCGGGCAGCCGACATAAAGTACCATCACAAACCCATCACAGATGCGAACCATGCTTCCCCCCCCCGAGTGGGCCTAGCTCTGTTGGGGGCGGTTCGTCGTCTGGAAAGGGAATGGCGGGCGACTGTGATATCGAGTGCCTCCCCAAAAAGGGCATCCGTCTCTGTGCCCTCTCTCTTCCTCCCCTGTCCCGTCCTGTTTTTGTGCGCCGCTCGCCCCTCTGCCGCCCGGCGCCTGTCCGGTCCGGATGGTCAGTTCTCAAAAGTACGCCCCAGGGGGGCCATCGCGACAGGACGCATGGAACATGGCATGACGCAGCCGTCTCTGGGCGCCTCGCCTGCGTCGTCCGTGAACGGAGTAGCACGCACCTTTTCGTGCTCATGCATCTCTCTCCTCCTCCCGTCGCACTCTCTCTCGTATCGCACATGTTACGAGAGTAGTGTCCTCGCTAGCCCCGGACTAGCGTGCAGCCGTATTCGACGCAAAAAGAGTTCGTCTCGACAAACCCGTCCAGCCAGTCCTATCGTCGTCCCACGCCGCCCGCCGCCCATCTCGTTCATCCGGCCGCCTACTACCCTCCCAGCCTGTCCAGCGGCTGAAGATGGTCATACCACCTCGCCCGTCCGATCGTGCGATGAACGTATTTGCTCGCGGCAACAAACAAAAATGTGCCCTCTTCTGCCATTTTGCAGCCAATACGCAGTGGAGCCGCGACCCGGTTTTACATCCCCGCATAATCATTCCCATTGGTTGGGTGTAGCCGCCCGGCACGTAGCCGCATACACCTGCAGCGCTCTGCCGTCTCATTCGCCAGCCACGCCCAACCGCAGAAAATGCAAGTCTCCGCCCAAACGTGCGAGGTAGCGTCCAGTCACCGTCGCAGGCGGGAATTCAATGCCCCCCGTGCACCATCTCATCACATCAGTCCCCACCACTATTACGGCGTAGTAGAGAGCTCTGCCACGGCTCTCATCACAAGCAATCGAACCTTTTTTAGAATTACAGTAGCGAAAAACGCCCCAAAACGCCTGTTCTCCTCAGACACAAAATGGCAGAGTCCAAAATGACAAGCAAAAATGTCCCCAGACAATGGCCAAAAAGAAGCCTCGAAATCCCTCCCCTCTCTCTCTCACAGCATCACTTAATCGCTGTCCTCGCCGGCCGCCGCCTTCTTCGCCTTCTTCTCCGCCTTGCGGCGCTTGCGCTCGGCCTTCTCCTCCGCCGTCTCGCCGTCGTGCTTCTTGCGCTTCTTGTCCTTGTCATCCGAAGCAGCCGTCTCCGCGGTCGCCTTGGACGGCGTCTCCGCAGCCGGAGCACTCGTCTCCGCCGCCGCCGGCGCTTCAGCCGCCGCCGCAGCCGGCGCCTCGCCGTCCTCCGCCCGCTTCGAGTAGTCCACGTAGCTGTCCGTCCACTTGGCCGGCGTCGCCTCGTTTGTCCGCCCAAACTTGTCCAACTTGCCGTCCGCCTTGAGCTTCTTCTTCTCCGCCGCCACCGGGCCAAGACCCCAGCGACGCGGGTACAGGTCGCGCTCCATGATGCAGCGCTTCACCTTGGCCACCACGCCGTGGTCGCACGTGCTCATCTCCACCGTAGACCTGTTGTCCGTCAGCCATGTCCAAAAACGTCACGTGCCAAAATCATGTCCAGTCTTAGTCTTACATCTGCGCAATGCCAATCGCAATGGCCTCGCCCTTGGTCGTCATGAGCACAACCTCCTCGTGGTGATCTGTGACTGTTAGTTTCCCGCTTTCCCGCTTTCACGTACTCGGTCGTGTGTCCGTGCTAAACGTACCAATGCCAGTCTCTGCAGAGTTGTTAGCTTGTCATTCGTTCACAATCTCTCCCCCCCCCCCCCCTCATGGCAAAAACGTACCATAGCGCAGCAGACCCGGAAGCATCAGCTTCGCACCGTAGCACACCGCGTTGACGGCGCTGTCCTTGACCACAAGGCGCTTGTACGACGTCAGGAGCGTCTCCAGCGGCTGGATAATCGTGCGCAGGTACGTCTCGTCGCGCGTGTTGTCGTACATCCACTGGGCGTCCAGCACGTCGTGAAGCGTCACCAGGTTCTTGGTCTCGTCCATGGCACCGCTGCGGACACGGCGCAGCTCCTGCATGTGGGCACCCACGCCCAGCAGCAGACCCAGGTGCACGCACAGCGTACGCATGTACGTGCCCGCCTCGCAGCTGGCCCAGAACACAAACAGGCCCCGCTCATTGTCAAACTCAATGACCTTGCTCTCGTAGATCTGCACAAGACGCCAACATTAGTCCCAAGTTGGCTACCGCTTCATCCAAAAAAGGCGCCACTTACACTCCGAATACGCAGCTGGCGCTTCACCGCCGAAATGAGAGGCGGCCGCTGGAACAGCGCACCCGTCAGGGTCTCCAGGGCCTGCGCCACCTGCGGCTCGCCGCCCGGCACCCGCCCGTGCAGCCGGGCAATGCACACGTACTCCTTACCGGCACCCTGCTGCGACTTGACCAGACGCGTGGCACGGTCCACGCACACAATCAGACAGCCAGTGACTTTGGGCTATTTTTGGTCAGCACACAGAATAAGGGAACAGGGGACGTGCACCGGAGCAGCTGCAAAAACGTACATCCAGAGTGCCAGAGTGGCCGGTTTTCTCGACGCTGCAAGAGTCATTAGTCACACGCCCACGCAAGGCCGTCTCGGCCACCACCATCGCTCCCCAATACGCACCGGAGAATCCGCTTGACCCATGCCACCACCTCGTGACTGGACGGGTTCGACGGCTTGTCCAGGTTGATCACGCCCGAGCTAATGTACGACTTGAGGTCGCGGCGCAGCGGCGAGCTGCCATGGGGAATCGGCGTGAAATGACCCGTGCGGATAAGCACTGTCACCGTTAGCGAAACGAAAGTCCTCTCTCTTCAAAAAGAGCGCAGCCCGAGACGCACAGTTGTCAAAGTTCTTCAGGAGAAGCGGCCAGTTGCTCGTGTCGACAGCCGGCGCCGTCGCCTGAGGCTTGATCGTGTACTCCTCCTCCGTTACTTTGTCCGACATGGTGGATATGAATGTGTTCCTCGAAATGTATTCCGTATCGGTCTCAGCACAGGCGCCTGGCGGGATAGAGATGCAATTGGGCGTTCGCGATTGCTGTTGCTGAGGATGCTGGTCAAAAAAGCTTAAGAAAATTTTAGGACAAAAAAGAGCCTAGATAAAAAAAAGTCGATGGTGTGAAAAAGAAAAGTGGGTTTAGTACGCATGGACCAATAGTCCTTCATTATGCAACTTATCGATAAGAGATAAGCAAATCTCACCAGCCACACAGCCACACAATCATGTCTGCAAATGAGTACTGGTAATTATGAGTAATATTACTTCCAGAAAACATTAACATTCGAAAAGGCTCGCGATGCACTATCAAAGCCCAACGCAAACTATCGCCACCTCATATCTCATGAATCGAAAGAACCCAAATCCCGCCTTACAAAGCATCCCCTCGTCTAGCATCGTCTTCAGTGAGAGTACCAGGCGGCGGAGTAGACGGTGATGACTGGCCACTGCGACCGTGGCCTGGATGTCGCAGAGCCGGGACTGCCGATGCTGGGCGTGCAACCGGAATTCCGCTGCTATCGATCTCCCGCAGCTCGTAGGACTCATTGCTTTCATCCCTCTGCACGCCATAAACCGGTACTTGGTTGAATCCCGGCCTCCTTTCAGACGGTCCCGGCTCAGCTTGTGTTGCTCCCAAACTCGCACCCGAATTCTTGCTGTGCAGACTCGGTTCAGGCCCGCCCAATGCAAGTCCGAAATATAGTGGCTGCGGAGTTTCAAGACCCGTCCCTTCCTGTGTTGGGGAGAAATGGCGATTCGTGTTGCTACTCCCGACACCAGGATCGGCTGCGCTCCCGCTAGCTGCAAAGATATCCAGCATGGGCGCCACAGTCGGCCATGCCTGCTGTTTTCCGTCGACCGCACTGACAGGACTGTTGTACTGAGAGCTGTAGGGCGAAAAGTATCTCGGGTACACGCTGCTGTCGCCCGAGGCACTGACGGGCGAGTGATCATCCCATCCTCGCAGAGGTCTCTGGCTCATGGGCGTATCCGTTGATTCATGGGTGGGAAAGCCGGCTTGTGGAGAGGGCCATGTCGTGTGGTCATACCGCGTCTCCAAACGCTTAAGATAGGCACGGCGCCGGCGTCGGCCAAAACACACAATTGCAACCCCGGTGGCAACTAAGATGAAGACGAGGCCGCCAATGGCGATTCCGACCTTACCTCCCAACGATATAGCAGAATGCTCCGGAGTGTATGTGTAGAGCGAAGTCGCCGAAGGTGTGGTGATGTTCATGGCAACCGTTGAGAACGGGGTGCCATCAATGCTCAGAGTGGAGCCGGCAGAAGGAAGCTGGCTGCAGGCAGCGTCCAGTATAGTGACAAAGTTGCTGCTGTAGTCTGAGACTCCTGCTCTCAGGCAGGCGTTGCACTTGGACACGAAAGGTTGGTCCCAGTCGTCGCAGAACCCATAAGCAGTGTCCTTTGTGGTGAGGTTGTCATAGTAAATCCCAGCATCCAGAGGCTCACATGCGGTGCTAAATTTGAAGGTCCGTTGTTAGCAATCT